>JAHBCN010027264.1:0-10193 GCA_019359885.1 Listronotus oregonensis | reverse complement strand
CTTTAACATTTTTGCTGAATTTACATTAATTTTAAGAAAATTAGGAATTATTAAAATGACGACAAATTTACCCCGTTTCAAAAAACCCAAGACTGAATTTAATAGTCCTTTGTAATTTTTCTCTATTTAGGCACCCAAGAACCACAGTCCATCTTAAAATTGCTCTTACGAGTTTGTTCAATATTCAAGGTGATAGCCAAGCCAATAAATTTACAAATTTTCGTCATATTTTGGTTTCGTATTTATCATATTAGAAGATGAAAAACCGATCTTAAAGTATCATACCATACATGACATATTATCAAGGCATGGATCCAAAAAAGGCGATTACAGAGAGCTAGGAAAACAACAGAGTGCCAAGATCGTCGACTAAGCCTTTCGGCTCTTAGTAATCGCTTAGGTTTAATTTAGACAAATGCGAATTTGTCGTTTTAAGAACACATAAAGGTAGTCAGTATACGTTCAGCGTATCGCCGAATAAGAACTTCTTTCTTTACTTTATTGTCACCATTGAGTGTTTCCATTCACTTGTGAGTTATGAGCCTCAATGCAGTAGTGCAGGGACGTGGAATCAGGAAGGGAACCAAGTAATATTCAGTAATGAATTAAAAAGGCAACGTGATGAAAGGTATAATCCCTAGTTTAAAATAAAGAGAGATTTTATCAACCTTGAGTATAAGGGCATGGAGTGCAAGCAGACAGGGTAGCAGGACATAGCCAGTCGTTATTAAAGGTAATATAATAGGCCTTAGGTAAATTTAAGAAAGAGTGAATCCCATCTTCTTACAAATCTTAACACCAATAAAAATTCATTTCTTTTAACAATATTACGCCAGACCACACATGAAAAGCCAACACCATATTACCATGACCTCCAAGGTTAGCTGATCTCCCCCGATTGAACATATTATGTGGGCCCCTTAGGCTCTATCAGTACTTAGACATATCTTAGAGGTAGCGTGGAATGAGATACCTCAAAAGGATATTGACGACTTTATCAAGTCAATGTGCAGACGTATTAATAAGCATAAAGGAAGTCAAAGGTTTTTTACTTATTATTAATTATATATTAATTCTGTCATTCGATTTAAAACCAAGTAATTTATTAGCCATTGTCTTTTATACATAAAAATAATAAATCTTATTAATATAAATATGTGTTTTTCTGTTTTTTTTTCACTTGATTGTAAATGATTTAAAAGGAACTGTTTGTTAAATGCAACGGACAGCACATGTATCAGTGAAATTACTGACCTACTTTTTAATTTTATGACAATTTTTTAAAAAGGATCGGTGTGCCAATTTGATCATATTTTAAGTTTAAATATTGTTAAATATCCCTTGACAATAAAAATAGATATTTACGTTATAAGTCAGAAAAATGAACTTCTACAATATGAGTGAGATGTTTACAGACGAGGCAACAAAGGAGCCAAGTCTGAAATATCAAAATGAATATTGCAAAGGTTTTTTGGACAAATAATGTAAAATATTTTATTTCACACATTACTGTCAAAACTAATGTTTTGAAATAATTGCGTATTTTTAACCTGCTTCCTATATCTACAAAATATTTAATTGTCTGCTTTGGAAATGGATTTTAAGGTTTTTGTTTACTGACGGAAACATTGTCAGTACTGACATAAAATTTAAATTTGACGAAAGATTGCGTTGATATATCCAGGAACCGCAAATGTTCTGTATTTATTTATGTTCAGGTGAATACTAAAGTCAGTTAAAAATTAGTGTTATTTTACAATCTTTTTTGGTATAATTAACGATATAAAAATCTGATTCCTAATGAAATTTTACAAAAATCTAATGAGGGTACAGGAAATCTAGTACCAAAAGAATGGGCAGAACGTTATGAGAAATGCTTTTATCTTTTTTTGATAAGTTAATTAAAGTGTGAATATTCGAATAATATAAAGGTGTCAGTATTGTCAAAATAAGGTAATAAAGGTAAACGTAGCTGCAATAATATAAGTTGTTGATCTAGTTATTTTTTAATTAGTTGCTTACAGTAGGTAGGTAGGTTTAAAGTGAGTGGACTTTTTACGCCCTCCACTGCGACCGCTCGGTCTATTGTGGCTCACACCTTTTTATATTTCTTCCAATAAGATCAGACTTGCAATCAATCCCATATCAGAATTCTTACGTCTCCTCTTACTCGTGTCGCTACCGGACACGAGCACAATATGTGTTCTGATGTGTTCTGGTGTCCCTGTCTCCTGGAAAGTATGACGAGCAGACGGTTAGATCCGTCATGCCCTCCTCTCCGTTCTTTCTGAGGCCGCATCTCCAGCCTTACCCTATGAAAACGGTCCCATCCGGTTTCTGTTTAAAGCCAGGGCACCCTTTTTCCTATAAAGGCGGTTCTGTCCGCCTTCTGTTTGGATTCAGGGATCCTTTCCTAAGCACCTGTTTGTTCGGGATGGATTAGCCCTTTCCGTGAAACAGGCACCGGTGACTTTAGGGGTACCTTTCGAAATGGATTCATCCGTTTCGGTCGGCGCACCTTTGTCTGCTTGTGACCTTGAGTGGCACCTCTCGAAACGGATTTATCCGTTTCGGTCAGCGCACTTTGTACTTTTTTCTATGAAGCGGTTCTGTCCGCTTTCTGTTTTGAGTTAGGGAAGTAATAGTCCACCAAGGAAGCCCGCATTACCGCAGTAAGGCTAGATACTCTGAGAGGTCGCCCTGTATCTCAGAGGCACCGTTGGGGACACCTGTTTAAGGCACAGGATTCATTTACTCATCACACGGTATGCTAACACCTTGAGTTATGCCTTGTGTTCATTTTAGCTTCGGATCCCGTTCCATAGTAGCCAAAAGAGTTGCCGATAACCAGCAACTCTAGCGCATGTTCCAAAGATCTAGTGGGCCCAACCACGACAACGACGTGTGAACACAGCGTTTGGGGCTTACAGTAACAAAATACGGGAAGAGTCTTGGGGAGGAGATAAAAAAAGTGGCTCAAACATCAAAGGTGAGGAAAATTTTGCAGGTTCTTCAAGCCAAGCTTTAACATCTTTGGTAGCCAATAGTAGTAAATCCGAAAAGTACCTGCCCCTGTAAATATTTTAAATAATTCAAACGCAGTAAACCGTTAACGTTTATAAATAATTTTTTTGTAATTTGCATAATAAAAATTGTTTAGAATTTACCCTGTGGTGGTAAAAATACTAAATTTTAGTTTCAGTCCGGTAAAGTTACTTTACTGGCCTAGTGATGTAATGTATCATTTCCTTGACTTAAATGACACGTTATGTAGTACATTAAGGTAAGCAAGAAATAAAATGGTTTTCCGTACTAAACCAAGTATCTAAAGTCGTTGTACAGTATAGGATAAAATAAACTAATTACTGCCCACTTTTAAAATTTTATAATTGTTTAAAAACCTAAGTAAATATTACTTTAACGCCTAATATCCTCGTAGTCCCTACACATTGAAATACGCAACGAATGACCGAGATATTAAACAACGTCACCCCTCTTAAAGATTTAAATTTACCATAATGCGGTACAAGTTTAAAAGGGATTACATTTGCTAAATAAATTTGAGTATGAATTATTGGATAGCAGTTTAGTAAGGCTTAGCACGCGCGGTCACATTCTGTAAATATTTAAACCCACTTTACCTCGGAGGGCTATTAATAATGTAGTTGTTTTACACAATTTTTAGATCATCTCTTACGCCTTATGCTTAGTAAATTATCTGATAAATCTGTGTTGGGTTTACTTTTTGGGATTGAAAAAATATGGAGAAATGGTGCTTTTCTGATAAGATTAAAAAATGTTTTTCGGATCACGTATTTTTTATATTTTACGTTCTCTAATCCACAATTTTATATCGAAGAAAAGAAAAATTGATCTTGTATTTTAATAACGTTCTTTTAATTATTTACATTTGTCCTCCGAAGTATAGATATACAGGGAGCCCGGACGAAATATGGGGCACTACGCAGAATTAAAACAGTGTGTAAGAAATGCATAAAACATAAGGACTGTTTGGTATTTAGAAATAGTGTACACTATTTTACACTTTTTTTTACGTCAGCGCCATTATCAAAGGTGTATTTTAGAGCTAGGTGCGTACAAAAGTGTTAAATAGTAATTATTTCTGAATAAGAAACAGACCTACTATGGGGTGCAGTTTAAACAATATCTTTAATAGTTAAGAAAGTAACTAGTTTTCGCACTTTTATTTTTGTAAGATTACAATTTGATACAAAATATATTTTTTTTTTTAAATTGCAAAACCAGGTTTGAGTTTTTAAAGTTCGATTTATAAACTTAAATTAAATAAAAAAACTACTAGTATAATAAATTTTTAAAAACCTCTCATTTGATATATAATTTAATAGTTTAAAAACATACAGGGTGTTCGAAAAAAGTTTAAACCTGAAAAAAAAATTAACTATACCACTGCATTCTGGTAAAAACGCCTACTTACATTAGTTTTTACTTTTCGTGTAGTTACAAAATAACGAAAATACGAGGGGGTCCAAAAATGAAAAAAAAATGGAATTTAATTCTGTATGTTAAAAACAAAGAGAGTTATAAAGAATATTTTAGTGTTATCTTTCGTTTCATCAAAAAGTAGCGATACTTTACAAAAGTTGCCAGTCTCCATCCCTAGTAACAACCGAAATATCCTGCAATTACAATCAAATCCAGACAACCGGTAGGTTTTTTCTATATTTACATCCTTGGACTTGACTTCAACGAGTCAATAAACAATGCTACTTAATGGGTTTATACGAAATGCCCAAATATTATGTTGTTAATGTTTTCTCGATATAAAGCCTAAGTACTAAGTACCGTTGGTGAAGGTTATTTAGATGTTTAAAACGTTTTTTTTTCCCGATTCTGTTAACGTTGTCCAAAGACCGCAACATGCAGATATTGAATTTTACGGCACCTTGTAGACAACACGGTGGTGCTTTATTTAATAACTAAATAGCTCTAAACAACCCCTTTATCATCTGGGTAATAACATTTAGGCAGGAGCTACTATTTAAAATAAATTCCAAACCACACGCAAAGACACATGGTGCTCACTAGTGGCCCCCCATCCAGTTATTGAACTTGACGAGCATTGGGGAAACTAATGAGGAACACATTATTTTGGCGGAAAGAATTTTTATGTAGAACAGTATTGTATGGCCGAAACACCTAAAAAAGCTACTACTCCATTTAAAAAATAAACGGTGGGGAGGAAACAACCTAAAAGAGGTTAGTACGTCAAGATATCATACGGGATCTTAAGGATAAGCAAACAAATTTGTATCTTTATTTACCAAAGGCTTAAGTATTACTTGCTTTAAGAACTTTAAAGGATACATTTGTAAGTCTTAAAAAAATGTACCTAGCCTTCTGATAACCTATACAACACCAGTTATGCTAGTTTAAAATTTGGAGAGCAGATGTGCTATTTAAAATAATAACATAATCTTCTACAAGGTGGTCAAACCAAAACGGACTAATTTTAAGACCCTGTCAAATTTTTAATTTTTATCGTCAATGTGTATAGAAACTCAGGAAATTTTATTTCCAAAACAAAAAAATTGAAAACGTAATTAAGTTAAAAAATAATGTCTTTTAAATGGAGACTCTCCGTTGCAATGCATTCGTCCACGCGCTTGTTAAAGTTTGTCATACTCTGTGCACCATATCATCTAGACTAGCAGTGATTTTATTTTTAATGGCTGATTGACGCTGGCAGCAACTGGTTTAAACATAATGGGGCTAATGCTTTCCCACAGCAAGGATTTCCATGGACCTTCTAAGAGCGATTCTCCTTCGATGCTTAATATGTCGAAATGGTGATGTTCCCTGGCCTCCACGCTATCCAGTCCTGACCACATGTAACTTTTTTCTTGGGGTTACTTAAAGTCTAAAGTTTATGTGAACAGATCAAGAACCATCAAAGAAATAAAGGAAGCCTTCAGAAATAAAATCAATTCCAGACGATATGCTGCACAGAGTAACGACAAACTTCAACAAGCGCCTGGACCAATGCATTACAACCGAGGGTCACCATTTAAAAGATATTTTTTAAACTTAGTTATGTTTGTGATTTTTTTCTTTTGACGATAAAATTTCTTAAGTTTCATTACACATTGACTTTAATTTTGACCCTGTTCAGGGTCTTTAATTATATTTACGTGGCATATGGAGTCTTTATTTTTGAAGACAGAAAAAAATGTTTTATATAAAAATTGTAGGTTTTTTTCCATATTATCTTTTGAAATTATCAGTAAGAAAATATCGCAATAAAAAAAATGGAAAAATTTAGGCAACTTTAACTTTTTTAAATGGAACACCCTGTATATTATGCGCTACAACGAAATATCTTTTTTTCTGATTTTAAATATATACACTGATAATATTTGGACAAACCATTTTTGAGATATTTTAGCTTAAAATATTAAGAAAGTGCAAAAAAGTTTAATATTAGTATCAAGAAAGCCATGGAAACAATAAACTTGTTATTTTTTTCTGAATTTGGAGAGAGTTTTCTCTGGACCAATAATATTTATTTTTTTAATTAAACATTCCTGCTATAGTGAAGGAAGACTTGTCGGTAAATAGAATTTTATTTAAAAACTCTGGATCCTGCTGCATAAACCTATCTATTTCCAATACATACTTAGGTCGGTCCTGCATGTTTTGTTTAGAAAGATTCTGGAACGGACATAAATTTATTAGGATGAGATTCGTAAAATTTTAAAGTTAAATAAATTTAATAATCTGTTTTATTAAGTTTAGATGCCGCATCCGAGATTGATATTTTGGGATTTTCTAAAATTATTAAAGGTAGTTAGTGCTAATCCAATAGAAAAAGTACAATCATTATCCTGGAAAAAAACAAAACTTCGTTTTCATTTCGTGCTACAGTCCTTTTTTTATTTTTAAGCTTTTTTGTTCAATAAAGTTTCTTACTTTGTATTTAATAGTATCAAAAGGGGGGGAAAACCCCCTTGTTAAGGATATAATAAATAATTTTTCCCTTTGCACTGTCGTCACATAATTATTGTTACCAAAAAAAAGACGAAAATAGTTTTTTTTTTTGTTTTTTTGAATATATCCCGGAAAAAAAATTTTTTAAGGAAAAATTTTTCAACTTTTCCAAATCGGCTGTTTTTAAAAACCCAAATTTTTTCAAATTTTTTGAATAATTTTTTTTGTTTTTCTTTAGGTTTTAAGAAATTTAAAAAAAGGGGTCACCCAAAATTTCATGTATATTTTTTTTTTTTTTTTTTTTTTGAAATCAGCAAAAACATATATTTTATTGTCGCGCACAATATACAGGGTGTTTCATTTTAAAAAGTTGAAGTTGTCTATATTTTTCCATTTGTTTATTGCGATATTTTTTACTGAAAATTTCAAAAGATAATATTGAAAAAAAAAACCCACAATTTTTATATAAAACATTTTTTGGTATCTTTAAAAATAAAGGCTCCAGATGCCACGTTAATAAATCAAAGACCCTGTACGATAAAAATTAAAATTTTGACCTGACCTTAAAATTAGTTCGTTTTGGTTTGACCACCTTGTATATCGGTAAATACGCATATCCTTATAAATTTAATAAAAGGTTTAAATTAATTTTACTTTAATTTCTTTT
Organism: Listronotus oregonensis; assembly: GCA_019359885.1. Classification (NCBI taxonomy): domain Eukaryota; kingdom Metazoa; phylum Arthropoda; class Insecta; order Coleoptera; family Curculionidae; genus Listronotus; species Listronotus oregonensis. The sequence goes on along the minus strand of JAHBCN010027264.1, from coordinate 2,560 downwards.
ATGCTTTAAAACACTTACTCATATAGGTTTATTCCCACCATTGATAACGCTAAGCTTTTACTCTCTACTTATTTTATACACTTCGCTTCCGGTTGTTTGGATTCAAGTTTCCCGGGTTTTCCCCCGTTCCCCCCAAAATAAACACCCCACATTGTCCTTTTTCCCCAGGTGAATCTCCGGATGTAGTTAATAAATAATGCATAAAAAAAAAGGGGGGGGAAAAAATTTTTTTTGGTGAAATTTTTTTATGGGGGGGGCGAGCCGAGTGTGGCAGTAAACATTAATATTTACCCAATAATATTTATTCTATTGGAATATTATTTTATCCTTAAATAAAAATATATTACAACAGTAAAGGATAAAATGTAATTCTAATTAAAGTTTAAAGCGCTTTTAATAGGTGTATCTGGTGCATGCCGTACTGACGAATTAGTAAAAATAAAAACTACATTAACAAACAAATCAAAAGAGAACTTTCACTGGAATTTTGGATACAAAAATCCATAAAAGTAGATAATTTATAATAACTGACATAAATCCGATAAAAATTGTGAAAGAATTTATCCAGATACGAGAAGAAATTTAAACTCACTTTTTGTTTAATATCCATCGAAAAAGCTTGAAATCAAGTTTTTAAAAAATATATATTGCTTGCTTTTTTAAACTTCCTGAGACAGAAACGTACACAAGTCATACTTTCAGAAGAACGGCAGTTTAAAATTTTTCAATTTAAGTTGGAAAAACTTTTTTTTTTTGGGGAAGTGTTTTTTTTTCCTTTTCCCAAATTTTCCCCCAAAATAACGGGGCCTGATATTGAATAAGAAATAACATTTTTTAGCAGTGAAACATCATCCGGGTGGCCATCTAAATATTTCAATTAAAGCCTACAATAATTTAAATTTAAATTAATTTTTAAAAATAATATGTCAAAAATTGCCTAATTTTTGTTGTTCATTGTCTTGTTAATTCTATATAAAAATTATTTAATAAAGGTATTACATAAATAGTTTACCTTTTAAGGGTTAAAAAAAAAAAAAACGGAAAAGGGGGAAAAGGAAGGGAACGTAAACGTAAGGAATGGATATTTTTAAACCTTTATTAGAGTTAGTAATGTCAAAATTACATGTATGGTTGTAAATAAAGCCTTTTTTTTATTGTTTGTTAGTATCTGTTATTGACTTTTTGGGGGGATATTGTATAATAATTTTTTTAAATTTTTTAATTAATTATTAAGTTTAAAAAATTAATAAAAAAAAAAACCCCCCTTTTTAAAAATAATTTTTTAAAAAATAGTTTTTTTTGGGGTTTTTGGGTAATACGTTGTAGATTCCCCAATTTTTAAAAAAGACTACAACACTCTTGTGATTACTGACTTGTAAACGCACCTGCAATATGAATAACTCTAAAAAGTTTTTTAAAAAAAAAAAAAATAAAAAATTTTCCAAAACCTAATCCCGAAATCGATGGGTAACATTGAAGCAAGAAATCAGTTTAATCAAACCATCTCAGAAGCAAAAGACCGTTTTAACAATCGGATAAAAATAAAGCTTTCTCTTGCTCGAATGGCAAGTGGTCCTTTGCCAAAAATATTAGCCAAAATTTTTGCACTTTTTACCCCCCCTAATCTCTGAAGATGAAATTGTTTCTACCTCTAAAGGAAAAGCCAAACTATTTGGGCCCCAAAAAAATTTTCTGCAAATTCTACCTTATTCTCCCAATAACCTTCCTCTCCCAACAGTTGCCCCTTTTTTATAAAATGTCCGATACTTTTTTTAAAAAAAAACAGATTAAAGGGGGATTCTGTCTTTTTTAATACTAAAAAAAAATCTGGGCTGGATGGAATACCAGCAATCGTCTTAAAAAAAGTCTTCCCCGGGGGGACCCACCCTAACTCGCCTCTTTCAAATCTTTTACGACACGGACATTTTACCGGGGGTTGAAAAGCTGCACGTGGCAACCTGTCCCCCAAAAAAAAGGGGGGGAAAACTCCCTTTTTAAATAGAACCTATATTTCTTCTTTTTGTTGTTTGCAAATTCTTTTCTTCGTCTCACATAACTGGCATAACTCCCTTGAGTTTCTTTTAAAACCCCAAACCAAAAAACCAAACCTTTTTTAAAAAATTTTTTTAAAACCCCCGCCTTTTTTTTTTGGCTCTCCAGTTTCCTTTTTTTAAAAAACGTATATCAGTTTTTAGATGGTCATTCTTCTAGCTTCTGCCAAATTAATGCTGGGGGGCCCCCGGGCTCAGTGCTGACACCCACGCTGTTTCTTCTACACATTAACGATTTTTTTTTCCCCCTTTTTTTGTTTTGCTGACGATAGTAATTTTTCCCCTAGTATTCAATTTCTTAAGCCACCATATAATTATAAATTTTGGGGAAAAAAAACACAGGTCAATGCAAATATTTCTTTCACAAAACCTTTTTCTTACCTTGGATTGGGGGAAAAACCCAAAAAACCCCTTTTTTTGTTAGTTTAATGCCCCCCAAAACAAGCCCCGGGGTTCCCCCCCCCGAAAAAATTTTTTCCCCAAAAATTTATCCGCTACATATGAGCGGC
>JAHBCN010027263.1:0-10173 GCA_019359885.1 Listronotus oregonensis | reverse complement strand
AAATTTTGGGGAAAATAAGACATTTTTTTAATTAACGATTTCTCCCAAACGTTGTTTTACGGAAAAAAAGGAGGGTTTTTTGTTTATAATTGATTGATAATTATTATAAAACCATTTTTTTTTCCCAATCAATGGCGTAGTATTTTTTGTAAAATTGTTCTGAAAATTCGTCAACTAGCCACTGGTTAAAAAAAAAAATTAAATGAACATCTGAAAAGTGTTTTTTATGCCATAATATCCTGTGCCAAAATTCAGTTCAATATCTCAAACCTCTTTGAAAAATGTTTAAAAAAAGTAAAAAAAAATAAAATTTTCACCTGTATCTTAATAACTAAGCATTTTAGGGCCCACGTTTATATGAACTTTTCGACTTAAAATCGATCCAGGAATGCCTCCTTCAAATTATGACATACCATTAAGTAACACCCTGTAAGATTCAAAAATTTTTGCATTTTCGGCTGTGTTTTTTAGTCTGGGATGTGCATCAATACAAATTTCCTTTTGGTCTTAAATATTCCCAGACATATTTTTGTTAACTCCTTTTTACGAAAGGGCCCGTTAAGTAGGATGAAAAAAAAGACCAAGCCAAAACGGGCTAGTCTTGGTTTGGCGGTTTTGGGTTTTTTTCTTGCAAGCCAAAAGAAGGTCTTGGTCTTGGTCTTGGTCTTGACCACCCGGTCTAGGTCTTGGTCTTGGTTTTGGCTTGCTGGTCTTGTTTTTTTTTTTGGTAGTAATAATTTAAACTAAGCAATCTTGAAAAAATATTTTTTATTACTTAAATATAAATCAAGATGGGGACTATTTTTTTTGTTTTAAAAATTTTAAAAAATATCCAGTTTTAACTTAAACTACTTTTAAAATTATTTGATTAAAAAGCATATTTTTAATGAAGGCGTTTATTTATTTATAGCGCCGGGGCCTTTTTAAATTTTTTTTCCGCCCATAGGCTAAAAAAATTTTTCCCCCTAATATGTCAATATTTTTTTGGGTGAAAAAATACACGTAATTCTTATAAAAAATTATTAAAAAATTTAACAAAAGTAAAACATACAGAAAATTAATTAACAATTCTTTAAAAAAAAAAATTTCAGGATATTTTTATCTATTCCCTAAATACTAAAAAGTATATTAATTTACCATTACATTTTTTAAAAAATTCTTCGTAAATTTGCCGCCCATAATATTTGCCGTCCATAATATTTGCCGCCCTAGGTTTCAGCCTACTCAGCCTTTGCGTAAATCCACCCCTTTAAAGCGCTCTATTTTTGGTTAAATTAAGACACAACCTTCTTTTATACATTTGGTGGCATAAAGAAACATTTTAGGTATAAGAATTATATAAATTTTCTTTGAAGAAGCAGATTAAATTAAAGCAAATACAAAACTGTTTACTGTGTGAGCAGAAAAAAATACTTTTAATTTCAACCACATGTGAAATATATGTGAAAATAATTCTGATATGTAATCATTGGTTTCTGATTCAAAAAAAAAGTTATTTAAAAAACTTTTCAATTTATATGAACTTTTTACCTTTAAATTGGTTAAAAATTTGTCGTACAAAGTTTATAGAAATACTTTATAAACAATCTGCAGATACAAGGGGGCCCAATAGTGTGACAAAGCTCGATATCTCCTAAATCGTCCATTATGGTGAAAAACCAAACATACAAAAATTATTGACAAAAAGGGCATAAAATGTAAAATTATTTTCTATTCCAGAATTTTTCTATTAATACACTGCCACTCAAGAAAACTCCCTTATTTTTAGCTTTTCTCCTAAAATAAAAAATTTATGGCGAAAAATCAATTTAGAAAAAATCGCCACCCTGTATATTATGCTGGAAATTGTTGTTATATAGGAACAATGTCGACGTAGATGGTTTTTAAATATTATTTTCGGTTTTGACTTTTCCGTCTAAACCGGAAGTGATTTTTACAATCCATTTATATAAAAAGTATTCCTTTATCACATGGCAAATATTTTATATTAATCCATTACTTTCACATTATCAGTGTAAAACAAAAATAATGTATTTTTGGATTTTGAAGATTTTTGATCCACCCTGTAAGTGGCATTACTTAATAGCTAATTAAAAAAAAAAACATTAAAATTATAAAAGTAATATTCAGCTTCCATAACTTTTGTACCCCTAGTTTTTCTCTGTCGTAAACGATTTCGGAGATGTCAAGCTTTGTCGGACCATTGAGTCACCATCTCATTATTTTTGAAACATGTTATTAAATGTATTCGTTATCGTTGTAAAAGAACTATAGAACTAAAAGAACAAAGTGATAGATTTAATTATTATTTTATTTAAGAAACTCTTACTTATTAAATAATCGCCTCTTTTGACAGTTCTTGACACAGTTTTTGTCATGTCTGTATGAAATGCCTCTGTATATTAAATATAACAATAAAATATTACAATATCAAAAAAAGTTGCAGAAGTGCAAGAGTCTTGCAGGTCGGTCTTGGTCTTGCGTAGTCTTGCACACCTCGGTCTTGGTCTTGGTCTTGGTCTTGCATACCCCGGTCTTGGTCTTGGTATTCTTGGTCTTGGTCTTGCTGCAAGACCAAGACCAAGACCGCAAGACCAAGACCGGTCTCGCTCATCACTACCGTTAAGCCAAAAATCGTAGCCACTTTTATATATAAATAAGTATCATCTGGTGCTTCATCCATGAATTTCGATATTTCTTCTTTTAAAAATACTTTAGCCTTTTTGGGTCTAAAACCAACGCTTTGTTTTTTAAGGTAGGCCGTCACTTTGAAAAACTTGCTTAAATCTATGTTCTTTCGTAACTTAATGATACATTTTAGCATAGAGTATATAGACCATAATGTATTGGGTTTACATGTTTTTGATAAATAAGAGAAATAGGCCAAATCTCTTCTTTAAAAGTCTTCACAGCCTTACTTTGACACCAGCTCTCAAACATGACAAATTCTTGTTCATACCTGTGACGAGATTTCATGGGCAGGAGATCTACACTTGCTATTTCTGCTTCTTCGATAATAATCGATGCTGGTAAATCGTCGTCAGAATCCATTGAAAATGTTTCTCCAATGATGGGTGACAGAAAATTAATTTTTGTTAGATGCATAAACAATTAGTTGGTTGCTATGGATTCTTTAATAATTTATATGGAGTTATAAAAAATAAGTACTTACATTTGGTAAATTAAGTTTATTTTATTTAATAAATGTTATAAAAAGACTGCAAAATTACAGCAAAATTCAGTTTCGTCAATTATATAACTATTATAAGCAAAATTATGCATCATTTTATAATTAAATACTAATTTATGTTCCAAAAACTAGTGCTATTTTTCGCACGCAGATTAGTGCGGAAAATTATAGTTTTCTGCACGCTTGTAGAAAAAATATATTTAAGGGTATATTTTTTTCAAAACTACCAGCCATTTTCAATCAAATCGAAGGTGATTCAAAACAATTGAATATATCAAACAATGCATATTCATGTTAAATACCGATATACAAAATTTAATTTTTTAACTTAAAAAATAAAAAAAATGGGGCAAAGAGTGACCGCAAAAACAGCATATTTTTAGCCCATTTTCTTACTCTTGCCAAATCCTGAAAATATTCTGCTTATGTCAAATTATCGATGATAAAAAATCAAGATAAGTATATTTTTTGGTTTTTCTAAAAATTTTGAAAATCACCCCAAATTAAAGGTTGATAGGATGACGCAAAATTGAAATATATGTACAGGGTTATTCATTTTAAAGTAAACAGGGCTTTATTTTTTGTTTTTCCGTATTTTTTAAAAAAAGAATAAACCATTTTGTGTATTTTTTCCAGAATTCAATAATCTAATAAAAAAAACATTTGAAAAAAAAAAAAAGAGTTACAAACGAGGACGTATTTTTAAATAGAATACCCCATATTTTTTATATTAATAGATGGAGTTTTTACGGGGAAATTTTAATATATGGGTTGCGGGGTTTTTTTTCCAGCGGTTCTCCCAATTGTCTAAAAACTGCATGATATAAAAAGGAATTTTAAAAGAAAACTACTACGAATAGATGGTTTTTTTTAAAGGGGGGTTTTAACGCGGAGATATCAATTTTTCCCCAAAAATTTAAGTCGGTAACCTCTGCCCCAGCGAAACAAACCGGGACATTGCCAATGTCTGTCGCTTGTACCTTATTCGGAACAAAGTAGCGAAAGGGGGGGGGGTAAACGGTATGTGTATTTTCTAGTCGCTTTTTATAAGCCAATAGTAAAGGCCGGGCAACACTGTTTAACTTTCGTTCAAGGATAGGGGAAAATCTCTCGATGGACATCGGCTCCCCCCAAATCCATTGGGGGGATCAAAAATATAGCATTGAATGGTTTATTTTTCCCCTAGTAGTTTATTTTTTGGTTTTTTCCTGAAAAAAATTGGTGCCACAGGTCACAGGCTTTTTGTCAAAGTCAAAATTTTAAAAATAAGTTTATTATTTTTTTTGGAGTAGTTTTATAATGAGGTTTTCATCAGAAGAACGGCTTTAATTTATAATTCTTTATTATAAATGTGGAGAAAACCCAAAGGGGAAACACAACGAAGATATGTTGCAAATTTCCACCGAAATATTTTCAGTAAAAAATTTTAAAACTGAAGATCTTATTCAAAGAAACAAAATCGTTACATATTGGGACTATAATGAGAAAAAGAAACCGGGATCGAGCTATTCTAAATTATTTTACTTTGTATCCCATGAAGTCAATTACTGACGCAGTTAGAGACTTGGGGTTTTTTCCCTAAGAAGAAGAGTAATCTATGCGACGGTTCGGAAAACACTGAAATATTTTAAGTATCTTTCATATCACGTTCTTCCTTTTTGGCATTTAACACGTGAAAAAAAGGGAAATTTTGCTTTAAATTTTTTTTTACTAAATTTTAACCCATGAATAAGATAACGGTCCTACCCTGTTCCAAACGATTTTTGGGGAGGGAAAAAGCTACGTTCAATACATTGGGAATTTTTAACCGAGCAATACGCACAGCTGGGCAAGAAAAAACCCCCAGGAAATTTCAAGAGATTAAATCCAAAAGGAGGTCTTCTCTTCATGTCTGGTGTGGGGGCTTAACAATACAATTGTCGGGTCAATATTCTAGAAAATCCTTAACTGGAGAAAGATATCTCAATCTTCTTGAAAACGATATTAAGGATATTTTAGAAGAACTGCCACAAAAAAACGTATCGCAAGATAATTTGGCAACAAGACGGAGCGCCGCCCCATGCTGTTCGTCAAGTTGTGCAGTATCTCAATCGCCGACACAATCAGTGGTTGGGGACTTTGGGGCACTATTAGATGGCCACCAAAAAATGTCCAGATATTACAATTTTGGACCCCTTTTCTACGGGGTCACTTAAAGAATGTTGTTTACCAAAATGGGAACACAAACACGGAAGAAATGAAAAAAAAAATTGCAAATGAAATTAATCGTCTTAACCAAGAACCTAAAAAAATTGGGGGGGCTTAGAAAGGCAAAGGGGGGGGTTATAGATCATGTTTCAAAAAAAAAAGAGGGTCATATAGAACATTTAAATTATTAGTTTTAAAATTTTTTTTTTTTAATGTTCTTATTACCACCATATTTTACCTTGGATTGTATTTTAATTTTTTTTCCTTTATTGTAATTTTGCTGCTTGGTTTAGAAATAAAATCATAACATTTTTTTTCAAAAATATAATTTGAAGACGTTCTTCTGATGAAAACCTTGTTATAAAACTACTCCAAAAAGTAATAAACGTATTTTTAAAATTCTTGACTTTTACAAATAAGTACCTGTAACCTGTGGCAGCCAGGTTTTTTCAGGTGAAACTATCCTTATAGTGTCATGTAGTTTTTAGATAATTGCGGCAGAACCGCAGAAAGTCAACCCCCAACCCCCTATTACCGAAAATTTCCCGGGGAAAACTCTATTTATTAAACAAAAATATACGGGGTATTCCATTTAAAAAATACGTCACTCGTGCTGTAACTCTTTTGTTTTTGTCTCATTTTTTTTTCTGATTAGATTATTGAACTTAACGAAAAAAGTACACAAACAGAGAAGTTCAAAAATAAAGCCCTGTTTATTTTAAAATGAATAAGCCTGTATATTATCAATAATAATAAAAATAATTTTAATTGTATTTTTTTTTATAAAATAAAATCCTAAAAATAGAGAATAATTTATTTTTATATTAATAAGGGCGATATATAGTTGAACGTTAAACTCGCTAAGGAAGTTAAATCATCCCCTAAATATGAAAAAATTAAAAATTACTTAAAAAATCTAAAAAAAACTACTAAGATATTCTAAATTACTGAAAATTCAAATCGTGTATCTCCCACCAGTATTCATTAAGGGAAACCACCCCTGTAACGAGGAGGTGAACTACCCCCGATCATGATAACATATGAAAATATGATAGCAATGTAAGAAAACTGTCGAATATTTTATAATAGATCCTACTTTAAGCTGACTTCATTTAATTATTTCAATTTTTTTTTTTAAAAAAAAAATCATCATTCTTAGGGAGTGAAATCATCCGTTAAAATTAAAAAAAAAAATCAAAAATTACTTGAAAAATTTAGGAAAAACTACTAAGATATTCTAAATTATTAGACATTTAAATCGAGTACTTCTCACCAGTATCTACAAGAAACTAACACTGGTGGGAAGTGAATTTTTGTTTTAAAATTTGGGGAAATTTTTTTTCGGTTTTTCAAAATTTTTTTTAATAAATGATAATTTTACCACCTATAAGGGTTGATTTTTATTAAAAAAAGTTTTGAATAAAAGGGAAAAAAGGTAATCTTTCTTTTAAAAAAAAAAAAGTACTATTATAAAATATTCGACAGTTTCTTTTATATCGCTATGACATTTTCGTATGTTATCTCTTTTGGGGGGTAGTTCACCTCTTCATTACAGAAGTGGTTTTCCTATAAATTCTGGTAGTCCAGTAAACAAAGAGACAATGCTGTAAATAAATTTGTTAATTTTCCCCTTTTTGTGGCGCAATTCTTAGGTATTTGGGAATGCTTTCGAGCAAAAAAAGTTTATCAACATTAACAGGGGGAAAGGGCTAAAAAAAGGCCCATAAAGGGCCCCCCAAAACTGGGTTTCCCCCTGATATCTCCCCAAAAATGCAAATTTTAAATTTTTTTAAGACAAAAAATGAAGATCGCCTTGTAATCTACAAAAATGGTTCTTAAAATTTTTTTTTAAAAAACGATATTTTTTTGAGATAACGGTCCCCAAAATTCCCCCCATTTCAGCTGTCGCTTTTTCCGCTAGAATCAGCTATCTTCATGGATTCACTTATAAGCGGGCGGACGAATTGTTTCATTACCCAAAAGTACTTTTTTTTTAACATTCAAAGTTCATTGGAATGACAAAACCAGTACCACCCGATTTTTTTGAAAAAATAAAAAAAGGGTCAATTTTTTTTCACAATATTTATTGTTTTAAAAAAAAAAAGTTTCTTATTAACATTTCTTTTTTATAATGAGACCTTAACAAGTGTTAAAGTCCCAGAAAATTTCCTTTTTCATCTTTTTTTCGTTTTGAAAAAAAATTTTTTGTCCATCTGCTTTTTTTCACTTTTCCCGGGGTTTTAAAATCTGTCCTGTGTGGAATGTAATGGATTTTTGGGGCGGCAATTTTTGAAAAAAAAATTGGTGTTGCGAAAAAAGTGGTAAGGACCATTTTTGTAGATTTCGGGGTCTTTAATTTTTGACTATACAAAAATTCTCTTTTCCCCAATATTTTGACAGATATTCGCGGGAAACTTTTTTTTGGGGGGGGCCTTTTCCCCGGGGTTCCCACGTCGGAATCGTAAAAAATTTTTTTCTCTTTTTGAAACCCGAAAAAAAAAGAATTCCCCCACAAATAAATTTGTTCAGATTTATTTACGGTTTGGGGGCCCGGGGTTTTAAAATTTACTGGACTAGGGGGGGAACCCCCCGTTTTAAAATTTCTAATAATTTAGAAAATCGTATTTTTTAAAAATTTTTTTCAAGTTTTTTTTTTTTTATTTAAAGGGGGATGTTTTAAACCCCCCTTTCAGTTTAACTATATTACGTCCTCACTAATATAAAAATAAATTATTTTATTTTATATAAAAAATACCATACGAATGCTTGTATTCTTATTGATATTATTCATATATTTTAGTTTTGCGTCATCATATCAACCCCTAACTAGGGGTGACTACCGATATTTTTTGAAAAAACCAAAAAAGTTATGCTTATCTTGATTTTTTATTACCAATAATTTGACATACGCAGAATCTTTTTTTGTTTTTTTTGGCTCTGGAAAAAATTTAAAAAATAGGCTAACTTTGCGGTCACTCTTTCTAGATCTGAATTACCTTTTTTTTTAAAAAAGTCTCGCAAACTAATAAAAGTGTTGTCCAATTCCCAAAAAAAATTAAAAAAGCAGATAAAATATAGAAACTTCCAGTAACTTTATCCCGGAGGACATATTTTCAGTAAGATAAGTATTATTTTTTTCCTGTCTTTTAGTCTATGGGGGGCAATTTCCCCAAAGTCGGCTTCCATGTTTCCCTTACTTTTTCTCTTGACAATTTCCCCTTTTTATTCCTTTTCCAAAACCTCGTTCTGCTGCTTCTGCGAGGCATATCTATAAATATTAAATTATTATTAAGGACATATAAAAAATGTTTTTTAGTTTTTATATAGTTGTTAGGAATATTTAAGTTAATTTGTAAAAATTTTACGTTTTAAAAATTTTTCCCCAGCAGGCTTATTTGTTAACTTAAAATTTTTGAAAAAAAGGGGTTTTAAAGGTAATGTAGATTAATACTATGTATATAGAAATGATCTAGGGGTTTTTAAAAAAACATTTTTTTTTTTTTTTTTTTGGAAAAAAAATTAAAAATTGTAGCAATTTTTTTGAAAAATTTTAAAAAAAAAAATTTAAAAGCAAAAGGAACCCCGTGTCCCGGGCTTTTTTTTTTGGGGAAATTGGGGGGAACCTAGAGCTACAGTATTGGTTAAATTAGAAAAAGTTTTAGACAATTTAATTGCAAACTACCAATTTTAGGTTTTTTAAAATTACTACACTTTAAAAAACACTTTTTTGAAAATTTAATTTTTTAAATAAAAATATTTTTCTAACTTTATTTGTTTTTGAGATATTTACCCAAACCCCTTTTGGTTTTCATACGGACGCCATATTGGATTTTTACATTTTTTGAAAAGAGCTCTTCCCCAAAGCTTTTTTTTTATTATCACAAGTCTAGGTTTTCAGATTGTTAAAATTTAAAAAAACCTAATTTTTTTTTTTTTGATAGTAGGCTTAGACTAGACTGCGTAATGGCCGCCCCGTTACAAAAAACAAAAAACGCATCTTATAATTTAAATAATATAAATGTCAAAATTGGCGTGCATCTTATTTCTCGTTTGGGGAAAGCCTTCAACAAAAATTTAAGTTTTGATTATTTTTTTTATTTACAATAATGGCTCTTAATTATTTCAATGATGAAAAGGTGGGATATGCTAAAAAAAATTTTTTTTTAAAACTAACAGAAAACAAAAAAGAGCCCTTTTTATACGAAGAACAATTTCCGGGGGGGCAACAACCTAACCAAAGACATTTTAGATTCTTAGTTACGAACTTGTTAGCCTATGGATCTTTTTTAAACCGAATCCCAAAACTTATACAAAAAATAAAGAAGAGAGGCAATTATAATGGAAAATGTTAGAGATGATTCCACAACATCGGTTAGAAAAAAGGAAGAACAGACAACAATTCCAATCATTTTGTCTTTAAAAAAAAACCCCCACATCCACGTATTGTCCAGGGTCTTTAGGGGGAAAGATTTTTAAAAGACGAATCACCTTTAGTCAATGGTTTATTACTAAATGTCAACAGATCCCAACCTCCAAAAAGGTTTTGGACAGACGAAACCGATTTACAAATTGTGGAATTTTTTTTAAAGGGCACAATTTTTACTGCTTGGGGGACAGAAAATCCACAAAAATTTAAAAAAAAAACGGCTACAAACACGGTTTGGCTTTAATGTCTGGTGTGGCATCATCGGTAATTTAAAATGCACCTTTAATTTACGTCTCACAATTAGGAAAAAAAAATTTATTTTTTGTTTTTCAACCGTTTAATTGGACCCCCTTTTTTTTTAATGAAACTC
>JAHBCN010027262.1:0-10146 GCA_019359885.1 Listronotus oregonensis | reverse complement strand
TATTCAAAAAAACCCCGTATAATTTTTCCCCCCAAGATCCTGCCAAAAATTTATTGTCTGACTCTTTTAACATATGGCTTTTATAAAAATTGCCATTAAATAATTAATACATGATCGGTTTTGGGAACTTAATAGCTCCTAAAATACAGAATAAAAAAATCCAGGGACGAATTTAAAAAAAAAAAAACAGTTGATGATGGCAGCAAAAAAGACGAAACGTCGGTGTATAAGTCTAATAATACTATCTTGTAGAAAAAAAAAAAGTTGCAATGGAAATAAAAAAGTTATTTTGTTACATCCATTCAAATAAAGTCATAAAAAAAAAAAAAACGAAATCGCGAATAATGGTTTTTTTCCAAAAGTATGTATTTCAAAATTGCGCCACTTTGCCTTCTTTAACCGACCTCGTATCTCTTCAATTTCCCCGAGATCCTAATGATAAACTCGAATTTGAGCCCCCCTGTACATAGTTACCTTAATACAATGGCAATTTTTTTCCTCTGGGGTTATTGGGATATTCAACTTTTTTGTGGGGGTCGGACTTTATATCGTCTTTTATTAAGAAAAAAATAAAACTAAACTGTGCTTTATTCAGTCTAAAATATTTTCTAAATTTTACTTCATCCTGTTGCAGATGTCGATTTATTAATGTAGTATAACAACCCTCATCGCGTCTTTGCTGAAATATTGGATATATAGGGGCACTTATATGTTTCAGGTTGGCTAATTGTAATAGTATTTGGCCCCCCTTTTTTTTCTTCTAATAATAAATATATTGCTAGATCATCCATCACTTTTCTTACCGTTATTCCCTTTACACTAATAATTTTGCTATCGCGAGTTTGAGCCGCGGTCCTAAGAAACCACCTGATTAAACGGCGGCCGCATGCGTTAGTCGCATTGCGTTAGTCGTATGCAAAGGCCGCGTGGAAGGAACCACACCTTTAATGTTATTTTTGAAAAAAACTGCCGTGGGTACCAAAAAAAGCCATTAAAAAAACCAAAAATCATCCAAAGAAAGCAAAAAAGGAGTCACTAAAGAAAAATATAAATAAAAAATCAATTAGTATGTAAAAGCTTTTGGATTAAATTTACTTTAAAGACTTTTGGGTTTTTTGTTATATATGTTGCGTTAGGAAACATTTTAACTAGCCAAACTGTGTAACATCATCGTTTTCACCACAATAAACATTTTTTAAATTTAAAAAAAAAATAGTTACTATTATTTAAAAGATAAAATAATCAATTTATTTTATATGTGGTTTTTTTACATAAATGTTAATACATTAGAACATAGGAAATTTTTTTTGCATATTCATGTTACATATTTACTTTGATATCATGTATCTACTCTATATATTCTTTTACCTACGTAAGCGTTAAAGTACAAAACTAAATAAAGATTAAAAAAAATCTTTGTTCCTGGGCTGGCCAAAAGTGCTTATATTCCAATATTTCGTCTTCAGTTATGAAAAATCAAAGATAAAATTTAAAAAAAAAATAATTTTATTTTGAAATTTCAGCAAAAAATGAATTTAAATTGTAATTTTTTACATCCAAATATAAAACCTTTAAAAACTTTCCCCACCCCGGGAAAAACACTCTTTGGTCATTTGTATTTTTTAAAAAATTTTTGATATTACACCTCCCTGTGGAAAAAGGCGATAGATTCAAATAAAATACGATTTTGGGGTTTGGAAGTTATGATAAAATATTTTTTTTTTTTGAAACAGAAATTTTGGACACTTACAGATTAAAAAAAAAATAATGGTTTTTTTTTTTGTATAGTTTTTCATGGGATTATGGTAAAAAAAAAGGAAAAGGAAAAGCAAAACAAAGTATCGGCAGTTCCGATCTATTGTTTCGCTAAAGAAAACTCATAAATTTATAATGTTTTTGTGAGAATGAGTTTAAGTTATAATAGAATTTATAACTGGACATTTTTTGGTCCAGATAGGCATATTTTCTATCAGGCTTTTTCCACAGGACTGGAATTTTCAATGAACTTGTTCAGCTAATTTCTGAATAATACTAATTATACTAAAATTTAAGTGAACAAAAAAAAACAATTAAGGGCACAATACAGGTTTGGGTTTTTTTTTTAATTTTTTTACTTTTTTAAATGGTCAAATATGCAACAGTACTAGTCCAGTAAATAAAGGGACAAATCTGTAAATATATCTGTACTTTTTTTCCCTTGTAGCGCAATAGGTTTTTTTCATTTTTTTTTTTATTATTTTATTGCAAAGCCACACAAAAAAAAAAAGGGCCCAAAAAATTTTTTTTTCCCCTTTTTTTTGGCCTGGAAAAAGCCTTAAAGTCAATTTTAAGTTTGAATTTTGTGGGCCCCGGGGGCCCCCGGCCCCCAAAATTTTTTTTTGGGGGAATTTCTGCTTTGTTGTCAGCTTTTTGTTATTCGATACCCTGTCATCAAATATCGATATGCGCAACATCAAAAAAGTTGGCGTTTCCTGTCAATTGTCATATTGTCAATGTCAACCTGTATAGCCTGTTACCTCTAATATTTATTAAAATTTTTCTAATTTGTAAATAGTATGTGTTCTTTTCCAAATTTCCCAAAATTTATTACTATAGTTATTATTATCGCCAAACTTTCCTTGATATAACCCTTTTTTTTACGAGTAAATTTCCGTTATTTTATTCAAAAAAAAAAAAAGGTATTTTAAAATTTGCGAAACCAAAGCCGGCGGTTTTTAATTTTTTAAAAATTCTTTTTCTTCAAAAACAAGACGATAGGAAAAAAAGCCTGGTGTGCTGTTAGGTATGGAAAAATGCCCAAAGGACATGCCTATTATTGTTGTGAAAACCATTTTGATGTAAGTTTTTTTTCCCAAATTTAAAAATATTTAGGTAGTCTGGCTGTGTTTTAGTGTAAAGTCTAAAAAGCATTTCGCATTTTAGCATTTCGTTAAAATCGATACGATTGTCGATATCGATAGTTTCTAAACAGACTTGGCATCCTGTTGAATTTGATTGGTTGGGGGGGTGGGGGCTATTTAAATTACAAAGATAATTAAACCTTAAATAGAAAAGTAAGGGGTTTGTATTTTTCCGTGTTATTTAGCAGGTTTTGCTTAATTGTGTTTCTATTTTTAATTTTTACACACAACATTATCAATATCAATTGAGTGAAAATACCCTATTGTTAGGTCTTCGGGAAAAAGTTTATCAATATTAACAGGGGGGAAAAGGGCTAAAAATGGCCCCTAAAGGCCCAAAAAAAAGGGTTTCTCGCTAAAAAGCCAAAAAATGCGAATTGAAGAATTTTTGTTAAGAAAAAAAAATGTAGATCACTTTTTAGTCTACAAAAATGATTCCTAAATTTTTTTAAAAAATTGATATTTTCGAGATAAGGAACCCAAAAATGCCCCTATTTTAGCTGCCGCCCCTCCCCCCCGGAATGCCGCTATTTATGGATTCATTTTTAAGCGGGCCTACGAATTGTTCCATTACTGGGGGAATAATGTACATTTTTTAATCATTAAAAATTTATGGGAAGGGGGAAAAACCCCTACCTATCATTGCGTATGAATTTGGGTCCATTCTGATTTATCTAGAATTTAAAAAAAGGGGCAAATTTTTTTTTTACAATATTTTGAGAGTATCTCATACAAATTGATATTTTTTTAAAAAAAAGGTTTTTTTTTTAACTTTCCTTTTTTTTTAATGAGCCCCCAGAAGGGGGCTCAATGATCTCAGAAAATTTCCTTCGCCATCTTTCTTGCTTTTTTTATAAAAAATTGTTTTGTGCATCTACATTTTTTAGCCGTTTGGGGCCCCATCTACCCCGTGTAAAAATGTTATGGTTTTTTACGACCATTTTCGCGAAAAATATTGGTTTGGGGAAAAAAAGATAAGGACCGTTTTTGTAGTTTTTTTAAAGGGGATCTTCATTTTTTGTCTAAAAAAAAATTTTCTAATTCGTATATTTTGGCAGATATTCGCAGGAAACTGATTTTTGGGATTGGGGGGGGGGGGATTTTCAGCGGTTCCCCCCGGCGAAATCGTGATAAACTTTTTCTCGCTCGAAAGCATCCGTGAATGAAAACTTTTTTTTTATTTACAGCTTTGGGTACTTTCAGGTTTTCAGTTACTGGACTAAAGTGTCAAAAACAGAAAAATAAAAGTTCCCCAAATTTTTTTGCATGAAAAAAGGGGAAATATTGAAGAATTTTGTTAAAAAAAGGGAAAAAAAAGGGAAAAAATTTTTTTTGTGTCTAAGAAAAATTTTTTTAAAAGACATGATAGAAACCAAAAATTAAAAAATGGTATATTTGTAAGTGCACAAATAAAAAACTAATAAATATAAGAAAAAAAAATTCGATAATATACTACAAATGTTCTTGAAAATATGAAAGCCAATCATTATAAAGATATTGGGGAAATAAAAAAAAAAGGGTGTAATATGACCCTTAAAATTTACTATCTGCACTCTCTCATCCCCGTTTTTTTTTCTAAAAATTTGAAGGCTTTAAGTAAAAAAAAACATGGGGAACCATTTCACCAAGTTATTTCTGCCATGAAAAACAACATCAACGCAAATGAAGTGTTACTTTGCTTGCTGATGGTTTCTGTATTTTAAAAAGTATATTTAAAAAAACAAAATATCGCTGCAAAACATCGTGAACGACATTTGTAGGTGTATTTAAATTCATAAAAAAAAATTTTTTTTTTAAAATTTTTAAAAATGCAAAACAAAATCTTATAGCAAAAAAAACTATAACTAATGAAAAAAATGTAAGGTCATTTTCGGTTTTTTTTGGGAAATTGTACCTAATATTTATCTCATTTTATTCATGTCAAAAAAAAGTTAATTTTTGTTTACCGGGGTAATGATTAGGTAATAGCTACTAGCCACAGGATAGAAATATGTAATAGCTAGTATACCTAAGAGAAACCAACTTGTCCCAACCAATAATTATCCCAAATTTAATTTCTTCGCTTGCGTGTTTTTTTTTAAAAGATTATTTTTACTTTTTTAGCCATTATAAACCCACTAAACGTACGCCTATGACTTACACGATCTGATAAGATCTGTAGATTTACTTAAACAAATTTTATGAAATTTTGTTGAATTTTGTATTTTTTTTTTATCGTGAGACAAAAAATTGGCTACAGATAGACAGAAAACATATATACCACCCTGAAAACGTTGGGGAAAAAAAAAAAAAGTGTTTAATTAAAACAATGCTTTCATACATGTAATACATTTCATTACGTTGGAATGTTAATAACAATGCGCTTGAAAAAAAAAAAAATTTTTACAAAAAAAATTTTTTAAAAAATTTTTAGATTCTTAAAGTAATTAGAAATCCTGCTGACTTAATAAAATAAGAATTTTAACTAATGTTAAGCTGCTGCTTCTGCTGCCGTACGAACCCCCCAAACAGTTGTAAGAATAACTCTATTAAATATTATTACCAGTTTAAATAACATAGGGCCCGGGGGTTACATTTAAACTTACACCACTCTTATCTAATTATTTAATTGCATTACCATTTTTTTTTTCCAACTCAAACACGAAAGACATTCATATTCGTGATTTATTCTCCATACATTATTTATGACTTGTGACGGTTTTTATTTTGTTAAAAACTTTAAAAAAAAATTTTTTAATTGGTTCAAAAATTTTGCCTAGAGTACACACTAGATTCTTGTGTAAATACGCTTTTTGCGTTCGGATACTACACAAGGAAACATTAAAAGATAATGCTGTTTAATATTTTATTTGTTTTTTTTAACTTAATTATCTGTTGGAACAATTTTATATACAGGGTTATCCAAATTAAGTGTCCACCATTGGTAACTTTGTTATTAGTGAAAATACAAAGTTGTTTAAATTAGCAAACTAGTAGCATTTTTAACGCTGGTAAAAATGAGAAATAGAAAAAAAAAATTTAGAATCGTTATTTTGATTTTTTCAGTAAAATAACATTTTTTTTTTGGAAAACCCCGTATATTATATTTTTTTCTGTTAAAACATCAAATTTTAAACAAAAAAGTTCAAATGACTTTTTTTTCTTTTTAAACTGTTGAAGTTATTGCCCCCAATCTGAAACAATTAAATTGTATCGACAAACTTTATTTTCAACATCAACTCATTATCTTACAAAATAAAATTACAAATTTTGTTTAAAGAAGATGCTCGAAAACACCACCTTGTTCTTCAAAAAAATTTTTTGGGGACGTTTTTCAACTGCTCGAACTGTCTTAAGTATGGTACTTCCATCTATCTGGGTTATCTTTTTCCCCAAAACCCGTCTTTAAAGCGTCGACGTTATCGAAAACCCTTGCTTGTAAATTTGGTTTTTAAATAACCCCACAAGAAGTAATCAAGTGGGGGGGTTGATCTGGTGATCTGGAAGGCCACTGGATTGGGCCATTTGTTCCTATCCAGTGATCATTAAAAAAAAGTACTTGGAAAAATACATACCTCTGGAGTTGTGGGCAGGTGCGCCATCTTGCTGAAAATGCAGATGATAAAATACTTATAAGATCCAATTCCCCCCAAGAAATTATTTAGAATTTCTTTTTATAAATTCCACATATCTTTCACCAGTTAGGGTGCCCTCATAAAAGAACGGACCAACAATTTTTGATCCAATTATACCGCACCAAACGTTGAAAAGAAACGGACTTGTGGACCTCTTTGTACTAACAAAAGATTTTCTCTTGACCAAGAATGGTGGTTTTTTTTATTAAACATTCCAGAATTTGAGAAATTTGATTTACCTGTCCATAAAATGTAGCGAAAGTTATTATATTTTGGGACAGAAGTTTATTTTTAACCCCAAGGCAAAAAAAAAATCTTTCTCTGGGGCCCTTGCCAAAAGCGTTTGAACTGGTCGGTACTTATACGGAATAAATTTGTACTTTTTTTTAAAACCTTTGAACAGTACCATAACTGGGGAAATTTGAGTCCTTGGGGAAATCTGGTATTGAATTCTCACGATAAACCAAATATCCTCTGCAATTTTCCTGGCCTTTTTCCTTTTTTTTGAATTCTTTTTTTTTCCCCTTTTTTTTGCAAAAACATTTTCGTTGCCCCCAAATTTTCAATAAAAATCAGAAAACATCGTTCATACGGTTGAATGCGGGATATAATTCACTGTTTTTCTCTTGCTCTAAAGGGGGATTTTTTTGCACACTAAATAGCATTCTAACATATCACACTTTTCTTCATGAGAGAACATTTTTCTTTAAATTAATGACTGACACAATAAAGCTTATAAACAAGTATTTGACAAACACACTAATGTTTGACATCATTTGATTTTATCATTGTTTTCCAAAGCCTTCTAGTTGCGAATATGTCCAGTTTAGCAATTTGTCGCTGTCAAATGTCAATGCTGTCAAATCGCGAATTCCATGTTGTTTTCATTTTTCATAGCCGTCTTAATATTTTAATACTGCAAATAATTAAAATTATTTATCGTTTTTTTGACTTTATTTTTGACTCTAGCGGAAAAGTCATTATAAACTTTTTTGTTTAAAATTTGATGTTTTAACAGAAAAAAATATAATATACAGGGGTTTCCATTTAAAAAAATGTTATTTTACTGAAAAACTCAAAAATACTTTTTTTCAATTGTTTTTTTTTATTTCCCCTTTTTTTTCCCGCTTTAAAAAAAGCTACTAGTTTGCTAATTTAAACAACTTTGTATTTTCACTAATAACAAAGTTACCAATGGGGAACAATTTGGATAACCCTGTATACAAGAATTCTGGGGAATTTATGGCGAAAATTAAAATCACCAAAATTTTAATGAAAATTACAAAACCATTTTTAAAACCAAAGAAATACAAGCTTTTTTTAACGTTGCCATGGTAACCTATGTATTATTTAGGAAATTTTTTTTTCCTGGGATAGCCTGGATCTTTTTATAGGGGAAATTTTTTTTTACATAAGAAAAAGTAAAAATCGACAATACACAACTTTATAAGACGTATTTTATTAAACCTATTTATATTATATTATTTAAAAAAAACGGAAATAAAGAAAGTTAAACAGTAAGTATATTATAATTTATTTATTTTTTTGAGACAAACGATTTCGCAACAATTTATAAATGTACCTTGAATTATTTTTCTACTTCCCCCTTTTTTTAAAGGCAAATAATCCAATTAGTAACTTCTATTAAATAAATTCCTGTGTTTAAAATAATACAGATAATATTTAGAAACAATTTTTTTTTTAATTTTGCCTTCGAAACAATCTATTTTTTGTTTTTTTGAAAAAAAACCCCTTTCACAATCGAAAAAAATTATCCTCTTCTAATTCACTGTCGTATTCTGCTACAAGCTGTTCCAAAAAGGGGGGTAGTACGGTGATTTTTTTGACATCCGATATTTGTTGGTTTTTGGATTTTTTAGTCCCCAAAAAAAGACTTAATTTTTTTATAAACAATCAATAGCAAGTCTCAAAACAAAAAGCTTTTGTAGAAACATTCATGTTGACAGTTGTCTTCAAAATAAGCATAGCCTTCTAGATAAAACCAATAATAATTAGTCGGTATTTTGCCAGATGCTAGATTCCCAGATATACGGGGGGTTACTTAATGGTATGTCAAAATTTGGGAAAGGAAATTTTTGGATCGTTTTAAAATCAAAAGGGATTATAAATGGGCCCCAAAAAAAGCTTAGTTATTAAAAAAGGGGGAAATTTTTAATTTTTTTTTTTTTTTTTAATTATTTTTAACCCGGGGAAAAAATTTGGGATTGGGGGGTTTGAGGCGAAATTTAAATTGTCCACGTTTTTATTTTTACAGAGGGGGTTTCGGTTCCCCCCTTTTTTAGATGTCGTTTTTTTTAAACTTAGAATATTGACCTGTTTATTAAAAAAAAAGTTACTATTTCCTTTTGCATCAAAAATGTATACTTTATTTAAGTGTCTGGGGGTACCCCCTTTTCGAGATAAAAAAATTTTTCCCCCAAATTTTTTTTTGGAAAATAATTTTTTTGGCCAAAAAATTTGCATGGGGGTTCTTAACACGGTGATCAAAATTTTTTGGGGGGGAAAAAACCAAAACCCCTTTTCCAACCCCCCAAAATCACCCTCAAAAGTCACTGGGGAAAGGGACCTTTTTTGGGGGGTTTTTTGGGGGTTTTTTTTTTCCCAAAACCGATCATCGTGTTAAAAATTTCACTATGCAAATTTGAAAGCAATTGGCCCCAAAAATTCCCCCATAAAAAAAAGGGGTTTTTAAAAAATCTCGAAAAACCCCTCCCGGCTTAAATAAAATACTTTTTAAAGGTTTTGCATTCTTTAATAAACAGGTCAATAAATTTTTAAATTTAAAAAAATTTTTTAAAAAAGTTTTACTTTTACCTAAAATACAATTTAAAGCCTCAAAAAACCCCCTCCCAAATTTTTTGGGGTCAAAAAAAATTGAAAAAAACGAAACTTTTTCAAAATAATAAAATTTTAATTTTTTTTTCGACAAAACCCCTCCCCGGGGCCCCAAAACCTTTAAAACACCCTTTAAAAAAACCAAACTTCAATAAAATGGCTCAAAAATTAAAATATAATTAACAATTTGTATTATTTTTAACCAAGCGTTTTTTTTAAAAATATATTATAGAAAAATATAAATATATATATATATATATATATATATATATATATATATATATATATATATATATATATATATATATATATATATATATATATATATATATATATATATATATATATATATATATATATATATATATATATATATATTTTTTATCCGAAATTAGTGTTTTTAAAGTTACTAAAATCGGTAAAAAAAAATTTTGGGGCCCATGTTATGAAAATATAGATCTATGCATGGTAGACTTTTTGCTAAAATAATATTTTCTACCAGTTTTAGTAAAGTAAACTCAATATACGAAAGTAATGTAAGATATAATTTTATCCCCAAAATGAAACTTCTATATAACTAAAATTGGTAGAAAAAAAAATTTTGGCCGGGCCAAAGCTTAAATGTTATAAAGTATACGTAGACCCTTGGTAGACTTATTGCTAAAATAAAATTTTCTACCGGTTTTAGTAAAGTAAACTCAGTATTCGAAAGTAATATAAAATATATTACATCCCCAAAATGATGCTTCTTGTAACTAAAATTGGTAGAAAAAAAA
>JAHBCN010027261.1:0-10178 GCA_019359885.1 Listronotus oregonensis | reverse complement strand
GATTTTTTGTCATAAATTTTATATTTTGGGAAAAAGCAAAAAATAAGGGAGTTTTCTTGAGTGGCAGTGGATTCTTTGGAAAATTCGGGAATAAAAAAAAAAAATCACATTTTACGCCCTTTTTTTCTAAAATTTTTTTAATTTTTCTTTTTAAAAAAAATTAATCTGGTTAAAATTAAAAGTTTTATTTTTCTGCTAAATAACATACTTTTTGTATTATTGTTTTATACAGTGGCTCAATGAACAGTTTCCAGGCACATGGATAGGCAGACAAGGTGCCATCGAATGGCCACCTTGACTTTACTCCTCGACTTTTTTTCAAAAAGTAAAGTGTACAAAACGCCACCTGCAAATATTCAAGAACTTAAATGTGAATTACACTAGAATGCAGAGGTATTACCAGACAAACTTTCGCCAACTTTCCCAAAATTTCAAAACAGACTTTATTATTGTCCCCCAATAACGGGCACTTTTTGAGCATTTGATAAAATAAATTATTTGAACACGATAAACTAATTAACACACATTTTTACTTCTAAGTCGCATCTACGTTCACATTTAAAGTTTCTTAGATTTGGGATAGAAAATTTATGCCGTTACAATGATTTTTACACTAGGGGGGTTGCCATTTGACATATCAAAGTGGGGTTAACGGGAGGTTAGGAGGTGACCGAAAAAATTTTTATCAAATACGAAATTAAACCCCCCCCTGTATTCTAAATCGACGTGTTTTTTTTTTTTTTTGGTGAGTTTTTTTTTTAAAGATATTTGGGTGGTTGTTTTGAAAAAAAAGCACTGCTTTTTCAAAAAAATAAATAAATAAATAATTCTTATCACCAAAATGTTTCTATGTGCCACTAAATGTATAAAAACAGGTTGTGTCTTAATTCAACTAAAAATTGAGCATAAATAAATAAACCCCTACATTAAAAATATGCTTTTTAATCAAATAATTCAAACGTATGTGTAATGTTAAAATTGGCATATTTTATAATTTAAATGCAAAAAATATAGTTTTCATCTTTATTTATATTTAAGTATTAAAAAAATATATTTTATTCAATATTACTTGTTTAAATTATTACTAACAAAAAAAGCAAGACCTGCAAGACTCTTGCAGCAAGACCAAGACCAAGACCAAGACCGGGTGGTGCAAGACCAAGACCAAGACCAAGACCTTCCTTTGGCTTGCAAGACCAAGACCAAGACCAGGCTTGCAAGACCAGACCAAGACCAAGACTAGCGGTCTTGTTTGGTCTTGCTTTGCTCATCACTACTCAAAGGACTAACGGTATAAATAAAGTGACGTTTTTTTCAAAGTAGTTAGTATTAGCCATATGAAAGAAGACTATTTAATTTTTATTCAATAGTTAAAGGTTGGTAAAAAAAGTTGTCCAAAGTTCTTATAAATATAAGACCTAAGTGTCACAGCTAATCCGCCCCTGCAACTGTGAGCAATTTAAAACACTTCCATTGATAGTAATTTGAAGAGTCTTACTTGGTATGGTACATTCCATAATAATTCGTTTCTCGACCGCAATAAAATTTAAATGACAACCCTCAGTGCCGTAAATAAGTTGCCTAACAAATGTGTAGGTGTAGGCACCGCACCTTTTAAAAGGGTACAGGTTCTGATAACCTACTAATATCATTAGTAGCTATTTTCGCTGGAATTGGCATCTAGAAAAAGTCACCCGTAAGGCGACCCTATCTTTCTGGACATGCCGCAGGATCTGTGGCAAATCCTGGGGCATTCAACCAGATGTACTGGCTATACGTGACAGCCATAAGACCAATGATCACGTATGGCTCTGTGGCATGGTGGCGCAAGAGACAGGGACACAGAGACAGGCCTGCCAATGACACGACGCGCTGCGCTCGACACCAACGGCGGCCATGGAAGCCCTTCTAGGACTGCCTCTTCTGCATATCTACTTGGAGAGAGAGGCAAGGTGGGCAACATACAGACTCTATCAAGCAGTCAGTAACAAACCTCAGGCGTGTCATATGGAGAGTCTCCTCAGGAATGTCCTGACCTGTGACACACTGGGAATGCCCTCAGACATAATGCCTACAGCAACCAATTACAACCGGCCCTACAGTGTAGTCTACTCACAATGGGAGGACTGGAGTCGAAAAACGACCGACCTGTTCCGGGCTGACATCTGTTGGTACACCGATGGCTTCAAAACTGAGGACGGTGTTGGAGCTGGAATATATGGACAGAAGCCGAGGGCAGAGTTTTGCTTCAGCCTGGGCACTCTCGCAACCATATTTCAAGCGAAGGTATTTGCTATTGAGATGTGTGCTAGATGGCTGGTTGATCCGCACTGCACACGTAAGACAGTTAAAATATTCTTCGATAGTCAAGCAGTTCTTAAGGCTCCAGTCGGTGCAATTCGAAAACCGTCTGGAATTTCAAGGATGCGCTGACCAAACTGGGTCAAAACAATAAGATTACACTACTGTAGAATACCTGGACACACCGGCCTAGAGGGTAATGAATTCGCAGACCTCCTTGCCAAAAGGGGGGCAGAAACAAAATTCACAGGGCCGGAACCGGTCATCGGTATATCTTATGGAATGGCCAAGTAGTTCATATCAGCTTGGACACAAAGAGAAAATCTTCGGTACTGGCATGGACTTCCGGGTCTCAGACACTCGAAGGCCTTCATAAGCCCATCAAACCAACAATGTACTGTCAAACTACTGGAGCAATCAAGGGTACACCTTAAAACTCTAGTGGGACTGTACACGGGACGTTGCAGATTGAAATACCACATGCATAAGATCAGCCTAGCGGAAGATGCCGAGTGCCGCTTGTGCATGGAGGGGGATGAATCGGCAGAACACATACTGTGTTTGTGCCCAGCAATGGCACGACTAAGATTGGCAATCCTCGTTGGCGGGGAGGTGAAAGATCTCTCTTCCAACAGGATCATCAGATTTATTAGAAGTCTGGACCTGGTGGGAGAAATATAAAAGGGTGTGAGCCACAATAAACAGATCGGTCGCGGTGGAAGGGTGTTATACCCACTCACTTTAAACCTACCTACCTACCTAGCTATTTTGGATGTTCAATAACACACACGAAAATACCTTGACAAACTCCAAACGACTGATGAACTAAGCAGCTTTATATTGAACACCTGCAATTTGCCTTTAACCTACAAAATATACCAAAAAGTAGGTACAATATTAAATAAAGGAAATTTTAAGTCCGGACCTACATGCGGGTACCCAAAGTTTATGAGTAGCAGGTAAAACGAGAAATTAACGAATTATTGTACCATATTACATCTTATGAAAATAAAATTAGAAAATATCTGGTGGTTCAATAATTGTGTCTAAAAACTTAATTCTTTTGAAGCTCTTTGGGAACCAATATCTCCGAAGAGGAGTTCTATACAAAAAAAGTTTATACGAACTTGTCGTATCCTTTTCGCGTGTTTTTTTTTTCAATCCGAGAGATTTCCCACATTTTTTTCGGACATATTTCATAATTTTAAGTTAATTTCTACCATTCTACCCCTTAAGGGAGGAAGAGTTTTCTAAAATTCTCCCTTAGCTGACGTCTTCTATTTTTCTGGATAATCACAAGCCTAATTACCTACTCTCATAATTACAACTTTAAAAATGTAAGGGTTATAATTCCAAAAATGTTAAAACAAATAATTTTTAATTGTAATCAAGAGCCTAAATACCAATTTTCATACTTATAAGTCCAGAAATGACAAATTTTGATACAAACTTTAACCCCCTATTCTACTCCTTTAGTAGGTAAGCTTCCTAAAATCCTTTCTTACCAGACGTTTTCCACTTATACGCTTGATCCTCCTATTTATCTTCCTCTTTCAACAGTTGTTCCTGTTTCTCATAAAATGTCCGATATCATTTTTAAAGTCAAACAGATCAAGCGTATTCTTTTTTCTTTTAATACTAAAAAATCGTCTGGGCTGGATGGCATACCAGCAATCGTCTTAAAAAAAATGTGCTTCCGAGCTTGCATCCCCATCCTAACTCGCCTCTTTCGAATCGTTTACTACACGGGCATTTTCCCGGAGAGCTGGAAAGCTGCACGTGTGCAACCTGTCCCAAAAAAGGATGCAAAACTCTCCCTTCTAACTATAGAGCTATATCTCTTCTTTCTGTTGTTTGCAAAGTGGTGGAAAAATTCGTTAATTATCAAATCTTAAAGTATCTAGAAAAACACAAGATCTTACATGTAGACAGTATGGATTCCGTCACAAAAGATCCACAACTGATCTTCTTTCCTTTGTCTTACACAACTAGAACAAGTCCCTTGAGTTTCTTGGTGAATCCCAAATCGTTGCTCTTGACATATCCAAAGCTTTCGATCAGGTCTGAAATGATGGGCTTCATAACAAACTTCCTTCTTACGGTCTTCCACCTAAGCTTTGCTCTTGGCTCTCCAGTTTCCTTTCTAATCGACGTATATTAGTTACTGTACATGGTTATTCTTCCAACTTCTACCAAAAAAATCAATTTTTTAAGCCATCATGTAATTCTGATTTGAAAACAAGTGCAGGTCAATGCAGATATCTCTTTCACAAGACCTTAAACTTATCTTGGATTGGGGTGCCAAAAATCTTGTTTAGTTTAATGCCTCGAAAACAAGTCATGTTCGTCGAAAAAGTCTGCAAATGCTCATCCCTTACATATTAGCGGCCAAGTTCTGCAGAACAAAGAGTCGTTTAATATAGTCGGCGTTACTTTTGAGAATAACCCCAACTGGCACAAACACATTACATCCATAGCCTCGGCAGCATCAAAAAAGATGGGATTCCTCTTTCGAGCCAAAAAGTATTTCTCTTCTTCCAATCTATGTACTCTGTATGTATTCCAAATCAGACCCTTTTTAGAATATTGTTTTCATGTCTGGGGAATGGCGTCCCCTACAACACTTAGTATTCTGGACTCCCTTCAAAGAAGAGCCGTTCGTCTTATTAATGATCCCACGCTCACAGAAAAGCTTTCTCTTCTTGCCCACCGTCGAGATGTAGGGGATGTGTTTTTCCAGATGCTTTAAGATTTGGGAATTAATGAATTTTTCCATTACTTTGCAAACAACAGAAAGAAGAGATATAGGTCTATAGTTAGAAGGAGAATTTTGCATCCTTTTTTGGAGACAGGTTGCACACGTGCAGCTTTCCAACTCTCCGGGAAAATGCCCGTGTCGTAAGAGATTCGAAAGAGGCGAGTTAGGATAGGTGCAAGCTCGAGAGCACATTTTTTTAAGACGATTGCTGGTATGCCTTCCAGCCCAGGCAATTTTTTAGTATTAAGAAAAGAAAGAATAGGCTTGATCTGTTTGACTTTAAAAATGACATCGGACATTTTATGAGATACAGGGGCAACTGTTGGAAGAGGAAGATTAATAGGAGGATCAAGCGTAGAATTAGCAGCAAATATGTTGCGCTTTGTGCACCAACATATATATTTTTTTTTAATATACACTTAATAAGCTTCTAGCATTTATATACTTTGTTGCGTTGAGCGCAAATCGTTTTTTTAAATTAAAAATTTAAAAAACGTGTAATATGGCAAAAATTCAATAAAAATAGCAAGTTTCAAATGTTTTTTTTGGTACTTGTTATTCTGATTTTTTTTTTCAATTTATTGTAGATGTAATCAAAAAAACTTAGATTTATTATAAATATATTAAACTAGCCTAAATTAAAACTTTAAGTGATGGGCCAAAAAAGGCCGATTCTTACAAATCTCCTTTCAGCTTCAAAGGTCAAGTAGTTTTCAAGATTTTGTGTATCAAAAACGGAATGAGTAAAAAAATTACAGTGTCACTGTAAACATCTACATAGGTATACTAAAGATCTCCATTATAGTTCTAACAATCCCATTATGTAAAATAATTCAATTATTTGTAGAAATATATTGACCTTGCTATGAACATAGGCGTGCGCAGGGTAAAGCTGGTGTGGGTCCGAGATAATAATAATAATAACAATAATAATAAAACAACAGTCCGGCCGGTACGGGAACGATTTAGAAGCTGACCAGCTTGCGATAGCGAGCTACTTCGCCCTCTACAAAACAACGAGAATTATCGATATTTAGGAATCGACCAGAACCGGACTCAAGATGTTAGATCTGTGAAGACCGAGCTTAGAAGCAACTACAGAAGACGTTTACGGAGAATTTGGGAATCCGAATTATCTGGAATAAATAAGGTACTTGGTACCAAACATGCTAGCAGTGCCTGTATTGCTCTACCCTTTGGAGAGGTTAAGTGGACGCGAGAGGAACTGCGCGAGCTGGACATCAGCACACGAAAATGATGCATCTTCACCGTAGCATCACTCGCGTTCATCAACATCCCGTATTTATCTCCCACGCCACCAGGAGGTCGCGGCCTTTTAAGCTTAGAGTGTATGCACGATTGACTGGTTTTGAGTCTTGCTTGTCAAGTTGCCCATAGTACAGATCCACTGATGCAACTAGTAAGAGCAACGAAATAGCTAATATTGCAATAGATCCAAACGACGACCAGTCACTTGTAAGACTTGGAGTCTAAGAACTGCAGTTAAAAGAGCAGAACAGCAGATGCTTTTAGAAGATCACATTAATAAGCCTCAACACGGAGTATTTTACCGAAAATAGAAAGACTCAATCTATCCAAACCTCACGTTTGGGTTTTTAAAATCTGCGATCTCAAGTCGAGACCAGGGTTTCCTACTAGCATGCCAGGATGGGGTGATAAACACATTGGTATACCGAAGCCAGTTTTCTAACATTCCAAATTCTTTGGAGCTTGTCGACAGCAACCTGAAACACTAATGCACCTTGTCAGCTTGTCCAGTGCATGCTGTAAGTGGTTACATCCACCGACATAACGATGCGCTTCGGGACTTTATTATCACCCAGACATTATTACGGCATCGACAAACAGCAATTTTCCATTGGCTCCCGGCGATATCGAGGGTAGTGGAAAATGAAACTGTCGCATATATTGGAATTTCATTCCCAACTAGAATCTTCGCACCAATAAACCTGATATCGTTCTCCTCGATAAAAGTAATAACTCTATGTATGTGATTGAGTTCTCCGTCCCAGCGGAAACTAACATCGATATAAAGGAACGGGAGAAACGAGCCAAAATATCGGATCTACTTGGCGAACTTCGGAGGCCATCCGGAGTATAACGTGCAATTGGTTGTCCTGACTGTCGGCGTTTTGGGGGCATAAAGGAAAATGTCTTGGGGGAGTAAGTGTATTCCCGCATGTCAACATTCACCCGAACAACTGGTGATGAAAAGCAGAAACTGTTGTCCTTAAGTCTCTTCGTTAACTGAGGCAAATGAATTTGGCCGAAGATCACTGACCGAGCGGACGCGAGGAGTGGCTTCGATACGGATGGCCTTCCGCGGGCCCTATTGGGTCGGAGCCAGGGAACGTCAGTCGGATCTTTCTAAATAATAATAATAATGTGAATAAAACTGGATTCGATACATTTCCATTTAAATCTAAGGATTTAATTTTTAAATCAAACCTTATCAAACAATATTTTTTATATTTTAAATACAGTAATCTCTTTCAGATGTGGGGTGCCCGGCCCCACGGCACCCATTCGCACGCCTATGGCTATGAATGAAGAAACTGGCAAAAAGTTTTTTAAATTAGCCTTTAAAAATCCTCTTTGCAAAAACATTCTGTTTCTCAGTCATTCATACGTATAGGACAGAGATTTAGCTCCAAAACCTATCAAATGACGTGTTGTGAATTACTTATAGCTGGATCAGCTTACCCTCCATTTTTTTTTAAGCCATTGATAGTCCACTAACTGAAGACCTGAAGTACCCAAAGCAAATAAATCTGTACAGTTTTCATTTGTGGCGCAATTCTTAGGTCATCCACGAGCGAGGAAAAGTTTATCAGATTCCGACTTGGAAACCCGCCGAAAATGGCCCCAAATAAAATGAGTTTTCCGCGAATATCTGCCAAAATATGAAATTAGAAATTTTTGTTCAAACAAAAAATGAAGATCACCTTGAAATCTACAAAAATGGTTTTTAATTGTTTAAACACCAATATTTTTCGAAAAAAAACGGCCGTCGAAAAATCCATAAATACAGGATTTTCTAGAACTCTGGAAACGGCTAAAAAAAGCCGATGGGCAAAAGAATTTTTTATCAAAACGCAAAAAAGATGGTGATGGAAATTTTCTGAGATCATTGAACACTTGCTAAGGTCTCTTATAAAAAGCAAATGCAATAACAAACCATTTTTTTTTAAATATCAATAAAGAATGGGATACTTTCCAAATATTGTGAAAAAAAAACTTTGCCCTTTTTTAATATTCTAGAAACATCAGAATGGATCCAAACTCATATTATTATGCAATGATGGGGTTTTTTCTACTACTGTATAAATAAGAAAACTTTGTGGTCCTAGCAAGCGAATGATAACGAAAAGAATCTTCGTGTTACCTGGTTGCTAAGCGTTGCTAGCTACAAAAGTAATATTTTAAGGCCTGGACCAAAAGTAAGAGTAAAAAAGAAAATGCTTGGGGAAATATTAGGATTTATTTATAGAAAAAACTAATTTTGACAAAATATTTTAAAAAACTAGGTTAGGTATTAACATTAAGAGTAATTTGCAATTTGAGCAATTAGCAAAAGAAATTGAGGAATAATACTTGAATTAACAGTTTTTAAATTTGTTGTTGGGGTATCGTTATCACCTTTAACTACGTTAATATTCATATTTTCACTGTTACTTCATTAGAGGAAATATTGGTAGGAATTTCAAAATCTTTTTGAAATTTCCACCTTATTACTATAGGATTCAGCAATATATCCCTCCGCAACAGAAGAAGATTCCAACCTCCATGCCTTTTTAAGTCAAAATATCGACATCCGAAGATTGGGGAACAGGAGTTCTTCTAAAAGAATGGCCGGATCTACAATGTCTTAAGCTTCAAAAACTTCGCAATTTCTTTAGGTACATTTGAAATAGTTGCTTTCCAATTACTTGATTAACACATTTACCTCTTTCATAACGGTACAATAAACGCTCATCTAGAGCATTCCTTGGTCTCAGCTTAATATATTCCTGTAGAAATCTGACATAAGGAACTGAGCCTTCATCGTTGGTTACTACAAAGTTTCTTTAACTTTATTTTTAGACTCCACTATTTTTACTATAGCCACGTCATTTCTTATTTCTACATCACTTAGCTTCATTCTGTATATTTCGTCTGTCCGGGATGCCCAGCCACTCCCAATAATGGCTATTACTTTCATTGCTAAGTAACTTTGATCAGGCGCGTTAAGTAAAAACTTTATGATTTCTTCTTTTTTAAAAATTTTTGACTTTTTTGCCTCATAACCATCGTTTTTCCTTTTAATAAAAGCAACTAGTTTCTTGAACTCCGAAATATCTTCATTTTTGTTTACGGAAATTGTTAACTTGAGCATGGAATATACAGACCAGAGGGTTGGTGGTGATAAAGACTCGGATTTTTCTTGAAAATACGCCAACATCACATTCTCGTCAATCCGCCCCACATTTTTTGTAGCAAGCCATTTCAGAAACTGACAAGTGCTGATGACAGACAATGTCAACAATAAATGTATTGCTATGGATTAATTTTTAACAGGTAAAATTTCAAAATCTCTGATATTTCTATTAAAACATGATGTTAATGATTATTAAATTATGCGATACATAGAACAGTAGCAGAAAAATATAATACATTACACGATGCGAAAGGCCTTTCAAGTGTTCGGAGGTTTTAAATAGCCTCGGCTTCGCCTCGGCCATTTAAAAACCACCTCACACCAAAAAGTAAACTTTCGCATCTTGTAATGTAAATAACTATTCCCATTCCGATGAACTTTGAATGATTAAAAAATGTACATTATTGCCCGAGTAATGGAACAATTCGTTCGCCCGCTTATAAGTGAAAGCGGTATTTTAGCGGTAGAGCGGCAGCTGAAATGAGGGGATTTTTGGGTCCCGTTATCTCAAAAACTATCAATTTTTCGAAAAAAATTATAAAAACCATTTTTGTAGATTACAAGGCGATCTTCATTTTTTGTCCAAACCGGGAAAACCCATTTTTGGGCCTTAAGGACCATTTTCATCCCTTTCCCCCGTTATTAATGTTGATAAAGACCTAACAATTGCGCCACAAAAAA
>JAHBCN010027260.1:0-10214 GCA_019359885.1 Listronotus oregonensis | reverse complement strand
GGGCCCGGTAATTAAAAATTTTGATTTTTTAAAAAAAAGAATGTACTAAATTTTTTAATGAATAAAGACCTAAATGTAAACCTTATTTCTAATCCACAGAAATACACAAACATTGTGGAAATCATCTAAAACATAGTTAAGATTGCCTTACTTTTCTCACTGCTATTTCCTATGAAATCTTCATTATTCTATTATTCATAATTAATATATTATTATTTTTTTTGGTTAACTAACGTTACGTCTCATAAGAAGCACCTAATTTAAATATAAGAAATACTTACCTTAAGAAAAAAATTCCGGGTATGTTACCCTTGGATTTGCAAGACAAAACCATACAACCTCTAATCATTTTGTTACGATATTATAAGTAACAAACAATAAACACACAATTATAGTCACAATTTAATAAACACTAATCACTAAAGTAAGAAGGTTTTTATCAATCCAAAAAACTTCTTCAACCAAAAAATATAGGTACTCACACAAAGCAAAACAATCGAAACTAATACGGCGCAAAGGGCACAAACCACAACGAAAATGACGAATGATGAGACGACGACGGTTGCAACGGCAAACGGTACAGCGCGGATATAGTTTCATACGCGCCGCGCGCGCCCTTGCACCAAAAACCTTAGACAACCTAAGATCAAAAATGGTACTACGGCTCTCATAAAAGTATAATGTGTCCATCCTAACTACACACTGATTTATCAGTGTGTAAGTAGGGAACACATTAAATTATTTCGTGGAATTTTGTTATTGCGCAGAATCGCCGGGGCCAACTCTGACAGTTATTTTCATACTGGGCTGGACATTTTTAGATCGAATGGGCCATAGCATTGGGCTTCCATACACCTTTAAACTTCCTTGGAGTCACCCTGTATATTTATTTATATTATACAGAGTAGGAAGAAACTATCTTACTTACTTATTCTTATTTACATGGAGACCATTTTGTCTGAACTTATTAACATATCTTACACATAATGGGCGCATTTCATGTAGTTTTGTTCGATGTGGATCTAAATAAGCTGTAAAAGGATTTCTAGTTCTATGCATTGGCACACAAAAATTAAGGTTTAAAACCAAAGTTATGTCATTTATTTCATTATGAAGTAATTTATGTAAAAACATCACAGAACGTCGTCTCTCCGGTAGCGTAGTGGTCAGAGTTTTGGCTCGCCACCCCGGCGATCCGAGTTCAGTTCCCAGAGCCGGAGAGACATTTTTAGGTAGTAGTTATTTAAAATAAGGTCCGTGGTGGCACTACCGCGTTGTCTAAAACAGCGTTACTCAACCTTTTTTGGCCCGGGGACCAGTGAAATTTGTAAATAAAATTCGCGGACCCATGATAGTTTAATTTTGTAATTTCATAAATAAAAATTTAGTCATTATTGTTTTTTTTTTAATCAGTAATTTTTTTTCGCGGATAGAAGAAATTGTCCGCGGACTAGTAAAATTTCTCCGCGGACCACTGATGGTCCGCCGGACCAGCGGTTGAGAGTAGGTGGTCTAAAAGGTGCTGTGAAATGCAGCATTTGCATGTTTCAGTGCTTGGACAACGTTGACGAAACAACTGAGAAGAAATGGGTTGGACACCGGAAAACCAGGCACTCACGTTACTTTGGTACTTATATTTGGTATATATACAGGGTGTCCCAAAAGTAATGGGACACAGAACAACAGTAGATTCCTTAGATCAAAATAATGCAATTTACGTAAACTTGCCTTATCCGAAAGTTAATAATAACAAAGATACAGGGTGTTAAACTTTTAATTTTGCTTTCGTTTTTCCTTAATAATTCTTTAACCAAATGACCTAGCGGTCCAAATTTGGGATCTGGGGGTTTTTTGAGGCGAGAAATTTAAATTCGTCCACGCTGTTGATTTTGCTACTAAAGAGCTCCAGCTACGGCCTACCTCACTTGTTTTAAATGTCGTAACTTTTTTTAGGCTTAGAATATTGACCTGTTTATTGAAAAATCAGTTACTATAAATCCATCTGCATCAAAAATGTATACTTTATTTAAGTCTCTAGGAGCAGCCGTTCTCGAGATAAACGCACTTTAAAGGATCTTGCAATTTTTTATGGAAAATAAATTTTATCCAATTGTTTTTAAACTTTGCATAGTGATAGTTCTAAACACGCTGATCAAAGGTCTTCCAGGACATAAAACCCGAAAACGCCTCCAACCCCCACAAAATCACCCTCAAAAGTCCCCAAATCCTCAGTGACCTGGAAGACCTTTGATCAGCGTGTTTAGAACTACCACTATGCAAAGTTTGAAAACAATTGGATAAAATTTATTTTCCATAAAAAATTTGCAAGATCCATTAAAGTGCGTTTATCTCGAGAACGGCTGCTCCTAGAGACTTATATAAAGTATACATTTTTGATGCAGATGGATTTATAGTAACTTATTTTTTAATAAACAGGTCAATGATAATATAAGGTAACAGTATGTAAACCTATTTTATTTTGTCAATCCAAAACCGTTTGTCTAACGAAAAAAAGTCGAGAGGTTCTTTTTGTTAGCAACTAATAAGCGATTACAAAACTGATTTTTATTTTGATAAAAAACAGTGGCGTGCCATTTTTTAATGTAATAAAATTATATTTTGGTCAATATCAACGGTTCAAAAAAAGGTAGATAATAAATTGTTTTTATTAAATTATAGAGAAATTTATCCTCTTTTAAAATATATAAAAATTAATATACCATTACATTTGTTTTCTTTGAAAAAAACTCAAATTTTTGCTACCATTTCAGTTAACGCCATCTAGCGGCGACAGTAAAAGTCAAAAATTCAAAACGAAATAAGCGTTTTGTAGTGCAAATTATGCTCTTTCATACGAGCCTAAGTTTGCTAAAATCGGTCAAAAGAAACGGGAGAAATCTTGGTTTGTTTAAAAAAACAATTGAACTTCCCCCACCGCTTTATTTTGATAGATAGAACAAAACGTTTTAGACAAAAAATGTAGGGAAATGGTCAGTAAATATGAAAATGATATCATCAGTATACTTTCATTAAACAAATTTCTATAAAAATCCCATTTTTCTACTTAGTGTTGGTTGTTACGCCCTCTAGCGGACGTTTGACAAACTCTAAAACAATTTCCAGCAATTTCTCTTGGCGACTTTTATTATGATTTTTTTTTCTCAAATCTATACGACCAATATCTTATGAGATATGGCCGCTCGCTACCCTTAACTGATCACCCTGTATAAAGGATGATTAAAATATGACATTTTACTAAACTTCTAAAGGTATTTAAACATCTTAATCTTTAAGGAATGCCTCCCTGTCATTGGCAGTTGCCAAGTATCCTCCATTCTTCAAAATCTGGACACTACCAATGATCATAATCTTCAAAGCATGGACCTCATCATACTACACGGAAACGACTACAAAATACCACTGGATGCCCCATTGAATCTTCACACTAATAATTACATAGTTTTGAAAGATGCCATTCCCATTGATTCGTGTAGTACCAGTCCGGGAAATGCAAGTAGCAATGGCAGCTTTAGGCATGGGTCCATAGAAAAATGTCCGGAGAAGTTATTTGAAAAGCATACCAATGGTCTTGGAGAAAGCAGTGGTAGGTATGATGGTTGACAGGGTAGATCTATTAAAACTGTTGTGAAACACAGCCATCTTTACTAATTATAACTATTAACTATACAGGGTGTAAAAACTATGATGCTCACGATTTTAATGGGCAGTAGTGGAGCTCAAAACTAGTCAAAACGTTTATATGACATATGTGTCAAATTTACAAACTTTGGAAGCAATTCTTTCTGAAAAGCTTAACAATTGGAAATTTTCGTCTTAATCGCTTATCGGTAGAATCTACAAAAAAAAATTCCCCCAGTAAAAAATTTAAAAAACAATTGACAACAGGGCTAACCAGAAAGAAGCCTTGTGCGTGGAGTAAAGTCAGTTGTACAGTTATATTCATAAAAAAAGCGTACAAGAATTAAAGCGAGAGCCGCCTTCTTCATATTTGCGTAAAACCAGCTGATATCAATGTTTCTCTATTTGAGGTTATTAGATGTTGAAGGTTATGGAAAATGTCATCCATTGGTGTGACATCAATAAAATAAAGAAAACAAATTTATATAAACGATGTACAGTTGTATTCATAAAAAAAAATAAATAAAATCTAATATTTGGTCATATATCCCTGTTTTTCTATTACTTGAGCCTGTCTATTCAAAATTGACTGAATTATATTTGATACAATATTTGGATAAAGCTCTTCCCAGCACGCATGTATTATTTCCCATAAATCTTCTGAATTTTGTTGCCTAAAATTTCGATTATATATTTTTTTACGATTATACCCCAAATAATTTCGATTGGATTGATATCGGGACTATAAGCGACCCAAGGCAGCACTTCCACATTATGGGTTTAAACCCAGGGGGTTACAGCATTGGCCGTATGGACTGGACAATTATCTTGTTGAAATATGAACGTATTGTTGGCATATACAGGGTGTCAAAAAAGTCGGTAATTTTTTAATAAATTTTATTGAAATTTTTGTATATGTTTTTTGCTGATCACAATTGAAGTCAAATTTGCGGACACTTTTAGTTTTTATGATATAACGCCCACTGGACCAACCTCAAAATAAACTTTCCTAAAATTCTCCTTCTTAAAATGATTACAGATAAGATTTTATGGAAATACACCTATTATTTTATAAGATAAATTTGATTTCACCTTCATTTAACAAATATTTTTATTAAAAAATAGCACAACAAAAATTTTATTTTTACTTTTAAAAATGTCAACAAAATTGTCTAGTGATTTTAGAAGTTTTGTTGGTACGCCAGGAACCAAGAAACAATTGAATGGTTCTTTTTCAAATTTAAATCCCGAAAAATAAAAATAATTTAAATTAAAGTAGGCCATTTAATTGTTTCGCGAGTGTCTGGCGTACCAACATAAAACTCTCAAATCACTAGACAATTTTGTTGACATTTTTAAGAGTAAAAATAATATTTTTGTTGTTCTTTTTTTATTAAAAATATTTGTTAAATAAAGGTGAAATTAAATTTATCTTATAAAATAATAAGTGTATTTCCATAAAATCTTCCATTTTGGCTGTAATTAGTTTTAAGAAGGAGGAATTTTAAAAAAGTTTGTACAGTTTTGAGGTTAGGTCCGAGTGGGGCGTTATAACTCAAAAACTAAAAGTGTCCGACAAAATTTGATTTCAGATTCGTGATCAGCGCCCCAAAAAACCCCAGTATACAAAATTTCAATAAAATCGGCCGTGGGCCCGGTAAGTAAAAAATTACCAAAAAGTCTGAAATATTGCAAATATCTTCCAAGCCGCTCTTAATTTTTCGACGAAAATTTAGCTGGCAACACAATTTTAAAAAAGGCGTCAGATAAATGTAATTTCACTTTCCAAAGTATACAGGGAAAGCCAAAAAGTAGTATCAACTTAGGTTTTTTAAATGGAAACCCCTGTATATTTTTATGAATTCGAATAGATCTTTTCAAGCCAATTTCAATGGTATACAGTTTTATGTGTTTATCTGTCAAACTTATCACGCATTTGATTTCTAATTTTGATTTTTAAGTGATCAATGTTTTCCGGCCTATACAGGTACTTATCTGTTAATGTCAGTTGACTTAAATAACATTTTGTGTCAAATTTCTAATTACAACAGTAGTCATTTTAATTAGTAGAACGATGGCTTTAATTGAAAAAGAGAAAATTGAGATACTTATGATGATTGGATACGGTGATCACAAGAGATCACAAGCAGAAGTGTGTGATTTATTTAATCATATTTATCCGAATTGACCCGCAATTACTCAATCGCTTGTAAGTAAATTGCTTAAGAAATTTAACGAAACGGGAAGTGTAAATCACAGACCCAAATCAGGCCGACCGAAAACAGCTACTGGTGGTGATACGGCAATAGATATTTTACTGCATGTTCAAGAGAATCCCACTCAATCGCTTCGCCAATATGGACTGGATCATAATGTTACTTACCAGTCTGTCAAAAATTTATTTGGAAGTGAAAAAATTCGTCCGTTTAAGATTCAAGGAACTTACAGAGGATGATTTCGATAGACGTGCAGAGTTCTGCGAAATTATGATGGAGAGGTGCAATGCTGAGCATAATTTTTCTCAAAAGATTTTCTTTTCTGATGAAGCTACGTTTATGCTTCATGTTATTGTCAACAGACATAACTGTAGATATTGGTCTGCAGTCA
Source organism: Listronotus oregonensis (assembly GCA_019359885.1). Lineage (NCBI taxonomy): Eukaryota > Metazoa > Arthropoda > Insecta > Coleoptera > Curculionidae > Listronotus > Listronotus oregonensis. Next base: position 3,968 of record JAHBCN010027260.1, on the reverse strand, counting down.
ATCCCCGATGGATGGCCGAAGCACACACGCAAAGACCACAAAAAGTGAATGTCTGGGCAGGTATCATGGTCATATTTTATCGGACCATTTTTTATTGCGGGAAATCTTACATCAGAACTTTATTTGGAATTATTGCGTGAACATGTCATTCCACAGTTAGAAATCCTATATCCAAATAGAAGAGACATTTGGTTCCAACAAGATGGTACTCCCGCACATTTTGGTTTGCAGGTGCCGTTCCTGAATCGAGAATTTCAAATCGGTGGATAGGGAGAAGGGGCGCTATTGAATGGCCTGCCAGGTCTCCGGATATAAATCCTTTGGACTTTTATTTGTGGGGGGATTTAAAAAATAAAGTTTATAAAGATAGGCCAGAAAACATTGATCACTTAAAAATAAAAATTAGAAATCAAATGCGTGAGATTCGTTGGAATACTTTTGATAACCTGTTACGAGAATTTAGGGACAGGCTTGGATATTGTCTAGCTAACAATGGCAGACAATTTGAACATTTGATAAAGTAGTGTAATCTAATTGTTACTGCAAGACGTGTTCCCGTTTGTAAAATTTCAGTTTGGAATTATGTTTTTGGTTTTTTATTAAAACTTGTCGTTTTAAAGAAATAAAACCTGTTAAAGTTGAAACATCTACATAATTTACTTTGTTTTTATGTTCCTATTTAAAATTAGCTCTCAAGTGCTTTGTAGAAATTATAGCTTATTCGAAAAATTTTAAATCGTATAATTCGATCAGTTTGACAGATAAACAAATAAAACTGTATACCGTTGAAATTGGCTTGAAAAGATCTATTCGAATACATAAAAATATACAGGGGTTTCCATTTAAAAACCCTAAGTTGATACTACTTTTTGGCTTTCCCTGTATACTTTCTAAAGTGAAATTACATTTATCTGACGTTTTTTTTTTAAATTGTGTTGTCAGCTAAATTTTCGTCGAAAAATTACGAGCGGCTTGGAAGATATTAGCAATATTCCAGACTTTTTTGACACCCTGTATTTGCTCAGCAGTTGATAACAATATGTTTTTTAAAATGTTATTGTAATTTCCGGCATTAAATCTTCCCTCTATTCGCCAGGAAACACCAGGACCATGAACACTTATCCAGCCCCATACATTTACAGAGAAACGCCCATATCTAGAAGTGAGAGGGTTAGTATATCGCTCTTCAAACCTGTTATTGTTTGGATGATAAACACGAATTTGGCCGTTATAACTCGACTGGAACGTCTTTTCATCAGTAAAAATGACCTTGTTCCAAAATTGAGGAATGTGGTATATATAATTTAAAGCAAAAATAATCCTTGATTGTCGCCGTTCTTCGTTAAGAAACATTTTTTTCGCAGCTTGGCGACATTTTAGTTCAGATTCCTTTACTCTCCTACTGGCGGTAGGTTGGGAGGCAGAAAATGCTGTAAATAACAGCATCCCTTGCAGTTGCAAGGGATGCTGTCCAAAAAAAACAGCATCCTGTTCATGGTTGGAAAGTTTGGGACGACATGAACCGATTTTCCTCTTTAGGAAATCTTCTTGTTCCCAGCGTTGCTTAATTTTCTATATAGATTTTTTATTTCTATTATACAACTGCGCTACAGCACGGATTTACCATCCTTCTTCGATTCCTGATACAATTTGAGCTTTTAAAACTTCAGACAACTGACAAGGCATATTTATTTTCTTCTGTCAAAGTTTCTCAAACGTTACCACCATGCATTTTCAAAATGAATTATACCGACGCCAGTGCTTTGCATTTTTGATAATCTATGACAATAAACAATCATTTAGGCCAGCCGGTTTTACGCAAATATGGCTAAACTTGACTCTCTTTTTAATTTGTGTACGCTTTTTTTTATGAATAAAACTGTACATTGTGCTCACCGGCCGCGATATTTTTGTCCGTTTTTAATTCAGGAAAATATGTTATAAATTTACGACAACCGTAGTGCAGGTGTACCAGAGAGTTTTGAAAACGGGATGTGTGCAACTGAGAAATTTTATTCTTCATACAAAATAAAAAAGTGCTGTTTTAAAACATAACAACTTGTGTTTTTAAAATGGATATTCAACCTAATTTTGTGGCATGTACAATTTTTTTTTAATTACAAATAAAAACCAAACAAGAATTTATTGTTGTTAACTTAAATTTAATTCCAAATTAAATATTATAATACATTGCAAGAAGTAATTTTTATTATTTGTATGTAAATAAACATCTCTTTAAAAAAAGTGTAAATATGGAAAACCTTGCAAAAAACGTTCGACGTTCGACTTGCTGCGATGAAGCTGGCTTTTTTAAACTTTGAAAAGTCATATTTTGAAAAACGGTTGTGAATAATGGTTAAGAATTTTAATTTTTGATTGTTGTTTCTCTATTTGTATAGTTTTCATTAGTTTTGGACTAAATAAAATAAGATTATCAGATTTTTCATTAATAATAATAAATGCTTCCAACTATACCCAATTATGGCAGTTGGCCTGCTGGAAGCTTAAAAGGGCAAAGTCATGTACAAACAAAAAAAAAGTATACAAATAGGATACAAATCCATGGGATCTTTAAGTGTTTAAATAAATACAGTTATTAATCTATTAGTGTTAATTTTTATAATCTTTGCTAACGGAATTTTTTATTCTTATAAAATAATAATAAAGAATATTTGACTTTGACTTTTGGCTATCTCTTTTTCTCTTAAATTGTAATATTCACACACTGTTGCCAACGGTCGATAGAAATAATTATCAACCCATTTGTTGATCACTTCTTGACCTACAAGTCCAGCAGTTTGACTAATTATACACTATTTTTATATTTCAAGGTCTTAAAAATTACATGATTTCATCGGAAAAGCACCAAGAAGAACCAAAGAACCTAGAGCCGACCGATTTAAGTCTGAACATCACGGAGACGAGTAACTCCAGCAACAATTCAAGCATATCGCCGAAACACTATGACAAGGAGTCTTTCGAAGACATGCTGTATTTCGTATGCAACTTGTGTCCCTTTTTGTGCACGAAAGAAACGAAAATTACGGAGCATTTGGAGAACGTGCACAAAAACAAAACGTTGAGCAAGCTGGTGCAGCTGAAGTGTCCGGCGTGCGCGAATATTTTTTACCATCGAGCTTCGTTGAAGAGCCATCTTTTGCACGATCATTGCGTCGCTAATACCGATCTTAATTTGATTGTGCAGGTAAGAACTCAAAAAGGTTTTTCTGTAGCTTTTTTGGAAATTTCTCGAAAGTTGCTTCCTCTCCGATTTTGACCAAATTTGGTGTACGCGGGTTTTTTAGGGCGCTGATTACTAATCTGAAAAAATATTTTTTCGACAACGTTTTGTTATATTCATCATCAAAGTTGAAAATCAAACTAACCTTATTTACACTTTTCCTCCTTCTTTTTGCACAGAATTCTTGATTATTACACTGAATTGGCACACAATATTTCACAAACACCTTTTAAAAACTTGTTTTTTTATTTATTTTACACCTTTTTTTCGTTTAATTGCCAACCTCCACTTTCACATGCCGCAATGTAGCCGCAACCATGTATACACTAGGAATTTTGTAAGCCAAGATGACCGCTGCTTTTAAACTTAAAAGTTCACAACTTAATGGAAAAAATGTGTAAAATAAATTAAATACGAGGGTTTAAAAGGTGTTTATAAACTATTGTGTGCCACTTTAGTGTAAAAATCAAGAATTGAGTACAAAAAGAAGAGGGAATATATTGAAAATAAGGTTAGTTAGATTTTCAACTTTGATGATAAATATCTCGAAAACGAAACGTTGCCGCAATTTTTTTTTTTTTGGATTCGTAATCAGCGCCCCAAAAAACCCCCGTATTTATATTAATGATAGAATTTGGTCAAAATCGGAGAGGAGGCAACTTTCGAGACAATTACCGCTTTTTTTATACAGTGATCGCCAAAAAGTTGGACACATATAAAATAAAAA
>JAHBCN010027259.1:0-10246 GCA_019359885.1 Listronotus oregonensis | reverse complement strand
GAGTTGCTGGTTATCGGCAACTTTTTTGGCTAGCGTATGAAACGGGATCCGAAGCTAAGATGAACACAAGGTTAACTCAAGGTGTTAGCATACCGTGCTGATGAATGAATGACATCCTGTGCCTTAAACAGGTGTCTCCAACAGTGCCTCTGAGATACAGGGCGACCTCTCAGAGTATCTAGCCTTACTGGGTAATACGGGGCTCTGCCGTGGTGGTTTATTATTTCCCCTAGCTCCAAACAGAAAGCGGACAAAACCCCTCTTATGGGAAAAAAGTGACAAGGTGGCTGACAAAAACGGATAAACCGTTTCGAGAGGTGCCACTCAAGGGTTTAAAGCGAAAAAGGTGCGCCGACCGAAACGGGTGAATCCTTTCGAAGTGTGCCCCTGAAGTCACCGGCGCCTGTTTCACGGGGAAGGTCTAATCCATCCCAAACAAACAGGTGCTTAGGAACGGATCCCTGAATCCAAACAGAAAACGGACAGAACTGCCTTTATAGGGATAAGGGTTCCCTATAAAGAAGACAGGGACACCGGAACCGCTACCGGACACCGTGTCCGGTATCGATACGAGTAAGAGAAGATGTAAGAACTTTCTCCCAATCTGGTATCGGATTCATTAGAAGTCTGATCCTATTGGAAGAAATATAAAAAGGTGAGAGCCACAATAGACCGAGCGGTCGCAGTGGAGGGCGTAAAAAGTCCACTCACTTTAAACCTTCCTACCTACTGGTACCTAGGAGTTGGTTAAAAAAAAAATGTGATGCTTTATCGAACAGAATTTATCAATTGCTTTAAGAGGGTTTTTAATTCGAACATTAGATTAAATAGTAGGCTATTCCTGTGTTACTTAACCCTTCTTATCATTTTAGTTAAAATAAGTCGAATTTGTAAACCATTGTAACTTAGTTGTAATTGATCGGAGTTCAAAACTTTTCAAGTTTAGGCCATAAATGTTAAAGGTTTTTTAAATAAGGGTAACGTGCACTCCAAATTGAAAAAAAATTATAAAATTATTAATATAAATATAATTATATATATATATTTTATATAATTATATATCAAAATATATATATACTATTTAAAATTATAATTATTAATTATATTTTAAAATTTAATTAATAATTTAATTTAATAATATATAATAATAATATAAAATATTATACAGCAAGTGCTATTAAAAAACCATAAATGATATTATATCTTCCTTCTGATACCCTGTGAACATACATTTTATATCAAAAAATGCGTATTCGAAAATAAAAATCGACGTGTCAGAGTGATCTTCACAAAACAAAACGTGTCATTTAATCAAATTTATCCGTTACTTTATAAACACAGTGTAAAACAAATACTTTTTTCTACCTTTGTTTGCGAAAACCCAATATAAGCATCCATAATTTGAGATTCTGTAAATCAAAGGCATTACCTTTATTGCTGATTAAAATGTAAATTGGACTCTTCCACTTTAAACACCTGAAATTATTTATTAACTTATAAAATGTCACGTGGAAGATGGATCTGTGTAGTTTAACAGGGTTGAGATTCGACGGATTGATATATTGTCCTACGTATTAATTAAGTTTTTTTTTCCCAATTTACGCCTGCCAAATAGATCGGTGTGATGTGGGTATTAATTATTCTATCAAATTTTAAAGCGTTCTATGTATATGAAGTGCATCATTAAAAAACTGCACACAAAAATTATTTTATTTACGATCTGCAAGATAAGTAATTATTATGTAACTCATTTTAGCATATTTGCGTTGCATAATGAGTCTTAGTACCGAGCTAGTGCGGTAATGAACCATAGCGCGTTTTTTACCGCACTAGTGCGGTAAATGCTTATTACAAAACGCATTATGACAAAACCAGTATTTTTAGACACATTTTTTTTATGATTATGATAAATATTAAAATTATTACTTACACCAGAGGTAACCTTAGATATATTGTGAATCGTAAAACCTGTTGGGTTGATGCCTGGGGAATTGGCATTAGTTGCTGCAGGCGGGGGCGAGGTACAGGAACTTTAGCAGATTAAAGGTTTCGCACCCAACATTTTTTTCGCAACATTTTTTTTTTTCCTTTGAGGTATCAATATAACCTTCAGCCTCGCTCTTGCTTCTCCATCCACCATGGCGTTTGACAGTCAATAGATCTGCTTCAGAATCTGCAAACAGGGATGTAGATAAACTACGGAAACAGTGTCTAGTATATAATTCCGGGAGTGGCAAATTTCCAAAGGTAGCTATAGCTTTTGGCATGCTCCGAAATGTATCAATACCAACGGGCTGCATGCCTTTTCTGTAACCTACAAAAAATCTCGTGTGATCCGTGAGTGTTGGACAGAGCGATTTGTATTTTCGGATAATCTGAACCATGTCTCCTGAAATCCTTTAAATGTCAGGAAAAATTATCTGGAAATTTTTGTTTTTGTGTTTAAAATTTCAATATGGAAAACCTTTTCTTCATCTTTGACGTTTTCGCATAATAATTGGGCCATTTCTTGTTTATATAGTACGCTAAAAGTCACTACAAATTTAAACTCGTCTTTTTTTTGCAAATATTTTTTAAAAATATAAAAACTTTAGATTCTTACCATAATAACCAAAAATTTCCCATCATAGGACCTGGCAAGGAACAGGGCAATTTCTCCGTTTGACAATGTCTTGCTTTTCTTTGGCTTATATCCGTCGCTTTTTTGTTTTAGGAGTGCTTGCAACTGTGCGAACTTGCTTATATCCAAATTGTTCTTTGTAACCATGACTGCTCCGAGCACTGAGTAAAAAGCTCATAGGCTGCAGCAACTGTATTTCGTCGACATCGTCTCTAAATAAGCCAGGCAAAATTTTTCTTGAAACACGTTTTTTATTTTTTTTTCGGAACAACCATCGACAAAGTTTTGGTACACTAGTTCGTATTTTTCTTTTGATTTTAACGGCAACAGCGAAAAGACTGCCATTGCACCGTCTTTTGTATGTCGGAGGGAAGGGAATAATCAGACATCCTACTTAATTCTGGTTGAAATGACTAATTTTCGTAAAATATCGCTCCTGCAAAATTCTCGCGTCAAATAATTTGTTTATTAAACATCACAAAAACGGCCTTGTCGACATAGCAATTAAATGAAAAACTATTTTGATTTGTTTGGACCCAAAACAGGTAGAGATACAGGTACATAAATTAATTTACCTAGAGTTGATAGAAAATACTAGGAACAGGTACACGCGTGTAACAGTCCGCAACAGGTATCGATTTTATAAAATACTAGTTACAAAATACCAACCCTGGTGAGGTTGCCTGCGTCGCGTACGCTGAGTACGCTCCACCAGCAGTTCGCTATTCGCTTCGTAGCTTTTCGTGTCACGGTCGGTCCGAGACCGACTCGGAACAAAATTCTTACTTATTGTTATGTTATTTGAATATTCGAGTTAAGGCGAACGGCAAAGTGACTGGATTTATCTCAGGCTCAGATAATGGTCTTCGATCACCCTACATACTTGTTTCCGAACGGTGCAATATGTTTAGTAGTATTTTTATTTTAATTGGCCTTTATATGACATAAAAAATCAATTTAAACATTAAAATAACTAAACAAAAAACTTGTATTTTAATTTTGTATGTGCTTTTTATAACCTATTTTGTATCAAAAAACATATATATATATATATATATATAATATATATATATATATATATATATATATATATATATATATATATATATATATATATATATATATATATATATATATATATATATATATATATATATATATATATATAAATATATATATTGTTATTTCTAAAAAATACAGAGTTTACGGAAATATATCTTTCTCATAAAAAAACTTGTTAAGCTCTACAAATAATATTAATGTTTTTCATGTGATTATAAGTTATTTAGTATTTACAGCTTTATCAAATTCATCAAATTTTGATTTTGCAAATCTCAGAAATAGAAGCACAAACACTACTGGTATAATTTTTTGATTTTTCTGAGACATTTAAATTAATGGTTGGATGTTTTCTTTGAAAATGTTTTTTTTTTTTTTTCTAATTTGATATCGATGATTTAAAACATAAAAACGCATGGCATAAATTGCATTTGCCCCAAAATCCAAAAAATTTCCCCTTTCAAAACATGAAAAATTTATGTCTTACTACGGTTGAGAGTATAAATAAAATGGTCTTGCATACATTTAGGGTAGACAAATTGTTAAATAAACAAAATAGTAGCAAAATATAAAATCAAAATGTAATGGGATATGGGAAAAAGAAATAGCGAGATCCGCCGCCATATCGAGTCACGCAGATAAAAAAGCTACTAATCAAACTCTTCAAAGGATTTACCAATTGCCTTATATCTTTGTCTTTGATAAAAACGTGCCGTCACCGTCCCTATCGATACATATTTTGCGTAGTACTGCCGCTGCCTTGCCTTACTATTAGGTATATTATATCATTATTCGTAATATGCATATTATGAGTAGATAACAGGTATAAAAATGACAGGTATTTGGAACTGGTATTTTCCTGAACCTGTTACGTCCGATACCTGTTTTTAAAAAATACTAGTTTGTATCAACTATAAATTTACCCATTTTGAGAGTAATAGCAACAAAAGCTTTTTTCTTATTTCTAAGAGAACCAGTCTACTGTTTGTTTTTATAAGAGAAAACGATAAAGTTTTAGAGCTTGGCTGCTAAAAAGTTTTTCTTTAACACAGCACCTAAACCCTATTTAAATTCCAAAGTTTGTAAAGTAATTTTTATTTAAAAGTTTTTACTACCACTTTATGTATATCGTTTTTATTTATTTTCGGCGTTCGTTTTTCGGCTTTCTTTAGTTGCTTCTTGGTTTTTAACTGCTTTCTTGTTACCCACGTCCTTTCAAAAATAACATTAACGGTAATTTATCTTAAGAATAAATCAGTGCTCCTATAAAACTAAAAATAATAATCAGTTCTACAGGAATCACACGACGCCTCGACTTTAAAAAAAAATAATAATTAAAAAACATTAAAAAAATAAAATTAAAAAACCTTGGGTGGTATTTAGGTTTCCGGTAAAAATTTAAAGGAAAAAAGGTTTTTCCGGGAATTCCATTCCCTTTTTTAAAATATTTAAATTAAATTATTTTTTAATAACGGGGTAAATATTTTCATTTTGGCTTTGTTTTAATTTGGGGTTTTAGAGATACATAAAGTTACGATATTTTTATTTCTTAAAATGTTTAATAGTCCAGTAAATAAAGAGACAAAGCTGTAAATGAATCTGAACAGTTTTCCCTTGTGGCGCAATTCTGAGGTCTTCGGGGATGCTTTCGAGCGAAAAAAAGTTTATCAACATTAACAGGTGGGAAAGGGCTGAAAATGGCCCAAGACCGAAAAATGGGTGGTTTCCCCCCATTACAAAAATATGCGAAATGGAAAATTTTGGTTTTGGCAAAAAATAAAGATCGCCTTGTAATCTACAAAAATGGTCCTTTTATTTTTTTTTTCGAAAAATCGATAGTTTTCGAGATAACGTATTGCATATGAGTTTGGGTTTATTTTGATTTTTCTAAAATATTAAAAAAAGCTGTAATTTATTGACATTTTTAAAAAAAATGGTTTGTTAATAACATTTCTTTTTTATAATGAGAACTTAGCAACTGTTCAATGATCCCCGAAAATTTTCTTTACCATCTTTCTTGCGTTTTGATAGCAAATTGTTTTGCCCATCTGCATTTTTTAGCCGTTTCCGGAGTTCTAGAAAATCTGTAGAATAAATGCGAATCAAAAACTTATCATCTATTGAAATGCTTTTCAATGCACATCATTTGAAAGCCTAGAATGTCTAGTTTCTAAATGTACTTTTTTCTTTTAACAAAGTCCAAAAATTTTTCCAAAACCAGGGAAATTTATCACACCAGTGACTCGCACTCACAATTTACCACATCTATCCAGTGTGGAATGTTATGGATTTTTCGACGGCCGTTTTTGCGAAAAATATTGGTGTTGCGAAAAAATGGTAGGGACCATTTTTGTAGATTTTGAGGTGATATTTATTTTTTGTCAAATCAAAAATTCTCTAATTTGCATATTTTGGCTGATACTTGCGGAAAACTCATTTTTGGGACTTTTGGGGGGCCATTTTTAGCAGGTTCCCACGTCGGAATCGTGTTAAACTTTTTCTCGCTCGGAAGCATCTGCGAAGACCTAGCAATTGCGCCACAAATGAAAACTGTACAGATTTATTTACAGCTTTGGGTACTTTCAGGTCTTTAGTTACTGGACTATAAGTAAATAAGTTCAAGTTTTTTGCAAATGCCAAAATAATGTTTTAAGAGCATTAAAAAAAAGACACATAAATGTAAATTCTGAAATATACCTTTGGTTTTTTTAGTAAGTAAATAAACAAAATATTAGTAAAAAGTAAATGCTTATATCAGTTTTTGTTATAAAATATAATATGAGGTTTAAAATAAATGAATATACACAAGACTAATAATAAGCTTATGAGCTTTACATATGGTCAAAAAATTTAAAAAGAAGTAACTAAACGTTTTTACTTATTTTTATGGAATATTTCATTTTTATTCATAAAAAATACTTTTAAGTAATTGAATTAAAAAAAATATTTTCTCATTTAAATAGGTATCATTTGATATAATTTTTAAAGCTAACCTAAATTTATTGCAAGAATCAATATATCGGTTAAAAAAATCATATTTAATGTCGATATTATTAGTAACACTAAATAATATTTTTAAAATTATTTATAAAGTAAAAAATAAAATTATATAAACCAATTTATAGTTTTAGCAATATGAATATATATTAAACAAGGCCTTAAAGTTATTTGTTTAAATATTTAAAATTAAGAAAACAGAATTTTATCTCTATTAGAGAACTGACCATTGTATTTTATTGCAAACTCTATTAATTCATGTATTTTGATTTCATAAATTGGGTTACCCAAATAAACAAATTAACCCCAATTTCACCATAACAAAATTATTCCAATTTGCAGTTATATACTGAACTACAAACAGGACACCACAGGAAAGTTTCCTTACAACTAAATTGGATGTTCCCATTATACAGACTGTCCACGGATAGGGTTTACAATAGCACAAATGGATACAAAATTTTATCTTTCGGCAAAAAGTCATTCTTAATAAAAAATTTTGCTTGTGAAAAACGACTGACGAAAAAAAAAATAATTTTTTGGACAGGGTTCGCAAACCATTATTTTTTGTTTTCAAGCAAAATGTCATACAGGAAAGGTATTTAGAATAACACTTTCACCGAAATATCTTATTTTAAAATTTTAAATGCAGTCCTAACACATTTTGGCAAAAAAGAAATATTTTTACTTTTTTTCTTCTTTGCATTACCTAAGAAGTAAATTTGAAGTTGTCAAAATAATTTAAGTGTTGAAAAATGTTGACCTTAGAACAAATGATTTTTAAGTGCAATGTTAAGTCACGGGTTCTTTCAGATAGAAAAAATTTAATCAGAGATACCCTAACGTTTACATCTCAAAAATGAGACTTCATAAATTATAAAGAAAATTTTAGCGAACAGAATCAGTTGCCAATTAAAAAAAAACGAGAAAACCTTATGATTAAAATGATACAGCTACCCTCCTAGTATTACAGTCTGTAGCTGACAATTTTACTCTTTCCTTAAGAAACCGAGCCCAAAAACTTGACATGGTCAAACAATCTAAGATTCGAAATATCTTGAAGGCAAACAAAATATCTCCATTTAGGCCAAGTTTAATCATACTTTGAAAAAAAGAGACGAAGCAAAACGTTTGGATTTTTGTCTTTAGGTCGTAAACAAAATTGTAAGTGGAAACAGACATTTTCATAAATTTATCATGTTCTCCGATAAATCAAGATTTTTAACAAACGGGAAAATATCTTCTGCGCATGTTAGATACTGGAGCAAAAACGATCCCCAATTCAGATTTCCTGCTAGAAGACAATGTGCAATTTCATATTATGTTATTATTGTCCCATATTTCTTCGAAAATACGTGTAACGGTGAGAGTTACCTTCAAATGTCAGCAACATTCCTTTCCGATAACCTTAAAGAATTGTCTTTCCAATTTAGGAAAGAAATGTATTTTACAAGATGGATCCCCTCCATTTTGTAATTGAAGTAAGGGAATGGCTTAATGGTAAATTTGACCAGAGAGTGTTTGGTCCGGTTCTGTGGCCCCAAGAAGCCCAGATTCCTATTTCAGATGTTTTTTTATCTTTTGAAGGGGGGGGTTTCAAAAAATTAAGTTTCCTTTTCCTTTGGAAGAAACGTTCCCCTAAAAAAAGTGAATTGGGGAGGGAATTTTTTAATGAAATTTTAAATTTTTTTAAATTTTTTGGTGAAAAATTTGTTAAATTTTTTTTGAAAATTAAAAAAAAACATTTTAAAAATCAGGTTTTTGAGGTTTTTGAACCCTGTACAAAAAATTAATTTATAAAAGTTTTAATAAATATTTTTTTTTTTGTGAATCGTATTTTTTACAAGCAATTTTTTTTTATCAAGAATGACTTTTTGTCGAAAAATGTTTTTTTTTCCTTTTTTTTCTCTTGTAAACCCTATCCGTGGACAGTCTGTATATTTAATCAGTTTTGAAAAGAATCTCGACATTTTTTTTAAAAAAAGTATGTATTAGGATTATAAATTCGTACGACGTCTACAACAAAAAAAATTATTGTTACCCATTATAGTTTTTAAGTTGTAATAATAACAATATTCCTTATGAAACATATAACAGAAAGGAAAATAAGGTCTGAAAATGCATAGTTTCTAAATAACAGTTTTTCTAATTATCTTAAAAATCTGGTACCCGTTTTTCTTGAAAGCATCTGGACCATACTAATATTAACTCCAGATAAATTAAAAAAAATTTTTTAAAAATTTTTTTTAATGGACCCAGAGACTTAAAAAGTTCGTTTTTTATTTTTTTTTTAAGAACAAAGCAAGATAGGAAAAATTCCAAATATTTTAGATAAACTACTGTCTACCTTAATTTTTTAATGGGGCCCAAATTAGACCCTTATTAATAGAAAACAACTGAAAAATTTTCAGAAAATCGAATACGGGTAATTAAGATAATTAAAAAAATACCTATTTTTAAAGGAAAAAAATTTTGACAGAAATACAGGGACCCAACATTGGGTAGCTTAAAAAAAAACATGGAAATCAATTTTTATTTTCCCTTTTTTGGGAATTTAAACCACAAGGGGAAATTTTCTAAATATTTAAAAAAACCCAAAATTTATTTCAACTATGATCAGTATAGTCTTCAATAAATTTGGTATCCCCTTGGCCTTTTTAAATTAAAGAGCTATAAAGCAGGGGTGGATTAGCGACGTCTTTTTTGATTGATTGATTGATTGATAAAATAAATACACAAGTTGGGTTTTGTCCGCCTCGACACTGCAGCCTACAGGGGGTTTTTGTATCTCTTGTGTTTTGTTTCAGTTAAAAGGTTTACACCTTAGACAGGTGTGTAGCCCTTTTATTTTTTTTTCTGGCTCCAGCCTCCTGGTGGGGTTGTGTCCACCATGAGGTTTTGATTTTTTTCCCCTATGTAAGTGCAGGGGCTCAAATGATGTGAGAGGCTGTTCTTTCTCTTCGTCACATAGTCTTCAAATGGGTTCTTCTCTTAGATGCCCTGTTGCATATGTTTTTTAGAGTGCATGTCCGGTTATTAATCCTGTCATATTCTAATCTGATTCCTATTTAGTTTTAGTAATTTACTTGCCAATTTTCGATGGTGAGTCCAACATTGATTTACTGTGATGTTGCCTTGGAAGTGGTTCCAGTATGACTGATGTTGTGTTTGAAAACCATCGTGCCCCCAACCGGGCTTTTGGTTTCCAAAAAATTCAGGACCCACAAACATTGCTGCGGAACCTCGCCTGGCCCGGGGTCTGCATTTTATTGCCCTGTATTCCCCGTGTCCTGGCACCCGGGGGAATGTAACTCTGTTGTGGTTGCCCCGGGTTTTGGAGGCATTGCAGACAGTTCCAAAAACCTTGAGTTGACTTGTTGTCAAGTAGGTTGTCAGTAATTCCCGCCCTTATATCACCTCCTTAATTCTCCGCAAAAAGTTAAGCTGACAGTCATTCTCAGACATTTACGTAGAAAAAGGCGTTTTATCTGAACAGACTTTCCGCCTTTCTTAAGGCAAAATTTAAAACACGATTACTCTCTAATCAATTTGGTTTTAAAACTTAATTCT
>JAHBCN010027258.1:0-10156 GCA_019359885.1 Listronotus oregonensis | reverse complement strand
TTACATTATAATATAAAAGAAGTATAGTTTATGTAGAATTATTTTTTTTTTTTTTTCGGGGTCCCTTTTAAAAAAAATAAAAAAATTTCGTTTTTTATTATAACTCGAAAAGTATTGCAAATAGAAAAAAAAGTTAAATAACTTAAATTAAAGGTTTTTGTAAAAATCAAATTGGTGTCATATAAAGTTTTTTGTAGCTTTTATAGTTATGGAGATATTGACGTTTACCTTTAAAAAAAAATCATTTAATATCTCAAAAACTATAAGAGATACAAAAAATTTATAAATCAGATAACACAGATTGAACATTTTCAGTTACATTATAATATAAAAGAAGTATAGTTTATGTAGAATTATTTGTTTTTTTTTCAGGGGTGCCTTGAAAAAATCCAGAAAATTCAGTTTTTTTATTATAACTCGAAAAGTATTGCAAATAGACAAAAAAGTTAAATAACTTAAATTAAAGGTCTTGTAAAAATACATAATTCGTGTCATATAAAATTTCTTGTAGCTTTTATAGTTATGGAGATATTGACGTTTACCTTTAAAAAAAAATCATTAATATCTCAAAAACTATAAGAGATAAAAAAAATTTAAAAATGATAATACAGATTGAACATTTTCAGTTACATTATAATATAAAAGAAGTATATTTATGTAGAATTATTTTTTTTTTTTAAAATTTTGGGAAAATCCAAAAAAATTCAGTTTTTTGATTATAACTCGAAAAAGTATTGCAAATAGACAAAAAAGTTAAAAAAATTTAAATTTAAAAAAGGTTTTTAAAAAAAATACATAATTCATGTCATAAAAAATTTTTTTAGCTTTTACAGTTTTTGAGATATTGACGTTTACATTTTTTAAAAATCATTAATATCTCAGAAACTAAAAGAGATAAAAATATATATAAATAAAAAATACAGATAAAACATTTTTAGTTACATTCAATAAAAAGACGTATGGTTTAAAAAATTTTTTTTTTTTAAGGGTTTTTTTTTAAAAAAACCCCAAAAAAGGGGGTTTTTTTTTGATTATAACTCGAAAAGTGTTGCTTTATAGACAAAAAAGTTCAATAACTTAAATTAAATTTTTAAAAATACATAATTCATTTTAAAAAAAATATCTTGTAGCTTTTACAGTTTTTGAGATATTAACGTTTACATTAAAAAAAAAATCTAAAAAACAAAAAAAGAGAAAAAAAAAAATTATAAATCAAATAATACAGATTAAACATTTTCAGTTACATTATAAAAAAAAAAGAAGTATAGTTTCGAAAAATTTTTATTTGTTTTTTTTTCGGGGGGTACTAAAAAAAGCCCGAAAATTCGTTTTTTTTTATTATAACTCGGAAAGTACCCCCAAATAGACAAAAAAGTTAAATAATTTAAATTTTAAAAGGGTTTTTGTAAAAATACATAAAAAAAAAATTTAAAAAAAAATTTCTTGTAGCTTTTATAATTATGGAGATATTGTTTTTTTATTTTTTAAAAAAAAATATTAATATCTCTAAAACTAAAAAGAGATAAAAAAAATTTATAAATAAAAATTTTTAACACAGATTGAACATTTTCAGTTACATTATAAAAAAAAAGAAGTATAGTTTATGTAAAATTTTTTTTTTTTTTTTGGGGGGGCCCCCTTAAAAAAACCAGAAAATTTTTTTTTTTTATTATAACTCGAAAAGTATTGCAAATAGACAAAAAAGAAATAATTAAATTAAAGGTTTTAAAAAAAAATACATAATTCATGTCATAAAATTTTTTTTGTTTTTACAGTTTTTAAAAGATATTGACATTTATCTTTAAAAAATCATTAAAAAAAAAAATTAAAAGAAAAAAAAAATATAAAAAAACCAAAAATACAGATAAAACAATTTTAGTTACATTCTAATATAAAAGAAGTATGGTTTAAAAAAAAATTTTTTTTTTTGGGGTTTTTTTTTAAAAAAATCCCAAAATTCGTTTTTTTGATTATAACTCGAAAAGTATTGCATATAGACAAAAAAAGTTAAATAACTTAATTTAAAGGTCTTGTAAAAATACACAATTTATGTCATATAAAATTTCCCCCCTTTTTTATAGTTATGGAGATATTGACGTTTACATTTAAAAAAAATCATTAATATCTCAAAAACTAAAAGAGATATAAAAATTTTTATAAATCAGATAATACAAATTGAACATTTTCAGTTACATTATAATATAAAAGAAGTATAGTTTAGGTAGAATTATTTGTTTTTTTTCAGGGGTACCTTGAAAAAATCCAGAAAATACAATTTTTTTATTATAACTCAAAAAAGTATTAAATAGAAAAAAAAAGTTAAATAAAAAAAATTTTGAGGTCTTGTAAAAATACATAATTCATGTCAAAAAAAAATTTTTAAAAAAATTTTTAAGTTTTTGAGATATTGACGTTTATCTTAAAAAAATCATTAATACCCCCAAAAAAAAAAAAAGAAAAAAAAAATATATATAAATCAAAAAAAAGATAAAACATTTTTATTTAAATTCTAATATAAAAGAAGTATGGTTTAAAAAAATTTTTTTTTTAATTACTTTAAAAAAATCCCAAAAAGGGGGGGTTTTTTTTTGATTATAACTGAAAAGTATTGCATATAGACAAAAAAGTTAAATAACTTAAATTAAAGGTTTTTGTAAAAATACATAAATCGTGGCAAAAAAAATTTTTTTTGTAACTTTTACATTTTTTGATATATTGACGTTTTTTTTTTTTAAAAAAATTTTTTTAAAATTTTCTCAAAAACTAAAAGAGATACAAAAAAATATATAAAAAAAAAATACAAATTAAACATTTTCAGTTAATTATAATAAAAAAGAAGTAGAGTTTTGAAAAGGGTTTTTTTTTTTTTTAGGCGGTGGGATTCGTGCCCAAGGGGGAAAACCCCCTTTAAGGGAGGGAAAAAAACCCCCCCTGAAGATGGTGTCCGTTCGGATTGGGGATCGCGAATAAAAACCAAGACTCCCTTTTTCTCCGTAGTGTATGTTTGGGAAAAAAAAAGGAAAAGGGGGATAATGAATCAGGTCCCAAGACATTTTTTGGTTTGATATTTTTTTTTGGGGGAAGTACTGGCCAAAAAAATTTTTTAAAAAAAGGGCCCCCTTTTTGGGGGCCCTTTTCCGGGGGGTAAAATTGAACTTGCAGATCGACGCAAAAAAAGGAAGAAAAACCCCTAAAAAAAAGTCAAAAAATCAAAAATACAAAATTTTTTGGTAAGTGGGCCCCGTTGTAAAAAAAAAAAATTTAAAAAAAAAAAATTTTTAAAAAATTTTTTTTTTTTAAAAAATTTGGGGAAAATTTTTTTTTAAAATTTTTTTTTTTTTTTTTCTTTTTGGGACAACGGTGGCCCCCCCCAAAGTTTAAAAAGGGGGGGTTTTTTTTTTTTTTGTTGCAGAAAAAAAAATTTTTTCCTTTTTTTTAAAGGATTTTTTTCAAGAAGAAAAAGGGGGCTAAAAATAAACTGAGCTGGTTCTCGCACCATAGTAAAAATTGAAAAAAAAAAGGGGGGACCTCGACGTCATGATCAGCCGTTGTTTTTGGAGAGTCTCAGCGTTTCGTAGACTCGCTTACGCCGACCACCCCAAACTTTCATCCATTGACTGTAGTAAATCATTTACATACTTTATGCGTTGGTCGGGGGATATATCTAAATTTTAAAATTTGGGGGAAAAAAATTTAATTAAATTTGATGATTTTTTTTTTTAACAAGGTTCCAACAGGGAAAACCCTTTAAAAACCCCCCGGGAAAAATTTTTCCCAAAATTTTGTCAGCCATCTTTTGGGGAAAAAAGGCGAGAGTACCACTGTTACGGGGGAAACTGTTAAGAAAAAAAGCTGCAGGCCGCCAAAATTTTTTTCCTAAAGTGAGTTTTAAAACTGGGGGTTTAGGGGGAAACGCCATCATCACAAATCCCCCGGGTTTTTAGAGCTTCTCCCGTCCCCCTGAGAAGTGTGTTTGTTTCGAAAAAAAAGTTAGAAAAATTTCCAAAAAAATGAGCAAAAGTCCTTCGGGGGAATGCAAATCCCCCAAAAAGGGGTTTTTTAGGATTTTTTTTTCCAATAAAAATTTTAATTTTTTTAAAAAAAAAAAAAAAAAGGCCCCCCTTGATTTTTTGGGTAATTTAAAAACCCCCAAAGGTAGCGGAAAATTTTAAAAAAGATCCTTGAAAGGGGGAAAAGGAAAAAATTTCCCGGAAAAATTTTAAAATTTTTTAAATTTTTGGGGGGGTTTTTGGTTGGGGGCTTGGGGGGAAAAAGTCACACTAAATAATTTTTTTTTAAAGGGGGGTTTAAAATTAATTTAAAAAAAATTTTTTAAAAAATGGGGTATTCAGAACACTTTAAAAAATTTTTTCGGAAAAAAATTTTCCCCAAAAATTTTAAATTTTTTAACAAATTTGACAATTTTAATTTAAAAAATTTTTCGAATTTTGTCCCCCATTGAATTTGGGGGTCCAAAAAGAAAACGGGGCTGTACCCAGAAAATTTTGGGGGGAAAAAAAATTTTTGAAAAGGGTCAAAAAAATTGGGAAAAATTTTTTTAAATTTTTTGGAAATCCCCTGGGGGTAACTGCAATTTTTTAATTTTAAAAAAAGATGTTTTTGAATTTTGCTATTTTAAACCCTAAAAAAAAAAAACCCGTTTTTTTCCGGGAAAATTTTGAACCTTTTTTTTTGAAAATTTTTTGCTGAAAACTCAAAAAAATGGGGTGGGGGGAAAAGGGTTTCCCGTTAAAAAAAACTTTGTTTTTTTAAAAAGGCTAAGGATTTTAAAAGTTTTAGGTAGTTAAAAATTTTCCCGGGGCTATAAAAAATTTGAATTTTTTTTGCCATTTTGGGGGAGGGGCCCGACATTCCGACGGAAATGGAATTTTTTTCCAAAAAAAAATTTTTCCGGTTTTTTTTTTTAAAAAATTAGCTAAATGATGCCTAAAAAATTTTTGAAAAAACCAAAATTTTCGATATCTTTTTCCCTTTCCTAAAAAAAAAAAATTTTAACGCCAAATTAAAAAATTCCCAAAAAAAAATTTTTTTTAAATTAATTATTTTTTAGGGAAAACCCTTTTAAATTTTGGTTAAAAAAAATTTTTTTGTCTAAATGCTTTTAAAAATTTAAATAAAAAAAACGAATTGCGGGGGGACCCCCTTAAAAAAAACCAAAAAAAATTTGATTTTTGAAAATTAAAAATTTTTAGATAAAAACTTTTAAAAAAAAAAGGTTTAGTAAAAATAAAAAATTTTTATGTTTTATAAAATTTCTTTTTTTTTATTTTTTTTGAATATTGACGTAAAAAATTTTTCTTTCCAAAAAAAAGGAACAAAAAAATTTTTGCGATTTTTTTAAGCATCATTTAGCTACTTTTTCTAAAAAAAAAATTTACCAATTTTTTTAAAATTTTTTTGAAAAATTTAAACCATTTCTTCGGTGTCAAAAAAACCCCCTAGCGGCATAGGGAAACAACAAAAAATTTTTTTTTTTTTCTTTTTAACTTGCCCAAGTTTGTTAAAATTGGCTCAGCCTTTAAAAGAATGTGTTTAAGGGAAAAACCCGAATACCCTCACCACTTTTTTTTTGGGAAAAAAAAAAAAAAAATTGTAAAAAAAAGGGTTACCCCTTTTTTAAAAAAAATCGGATTTTTTTTGGAATAAAAAATTTAAAAAAACCCTTTTTTTGGTTAAAATTAACCCCCCCCAAAACTTTTTTTAATTTTTTTGAAAAAAAAATTTTTTTCCCCCCAAAATTTTTGTTGCCCTTTTTTTTTAAAAAAACTTTAAAAAATTTTTTTAAACTTTTTAACAAAAAAATTAAAAAATTTTTGGTTTTTTTAAAACAAAAAAAATTTTTTAAAAACAAATTTTTTTAAAAAAAATAAACAATTTTGGCCCCCCCTAACCCTTTTGGAAAAAAAATAAAAAAAATTTCCAAAAAAATTTTCCCTTCAAGAATTTTTTTTGCAATTTCCGTTTTTTATATTTTTTAAGTTATCATTAAAAAAAAAAAAGGTTTTTTTTTTTTTTTTTTAATAACAAAAAATTTTTTTTGGCAAAAAAAACCCAAAAACCTTTTTTCTCAGTTTTTTGCGAAAAATGACCCTCCCTTTTTTTGCCCCCTTTCCCCCAACTTTTTTTCGCAAAAACCCCTTCTCGGCTAGTTATACGGATTAAACGACATTGAAAAAGGTGTTTAAAAAATTTCCAAACTTTAACAGGGGGGGAATAAATAAGGAAAAATTTTTTAAAAGGGGGAAATTCCTCATCGAAAAAAATGGGATTTTTCATATAAAGAAATTTCATTGGGCATCCCTTTTTAAAAATACACCCCCCTTTTAAAAGGGGGAAAAAAATTTGTATAAAAATTTTTTTCACAAGCACCAAAAAAAATTACAATATTGAAATTAACCTGACTTTTTGGTTAAAAAAGACATTAACCAGTCATTTATTTGGTTTAACCCCCTGGTTGGGGGTGGAAAAAAAACCCCCAAAAAATTTTTTTCCAATGTAATTTTTTTTCTTATTATTTGTTTTCCATTTAAAAATTTTTCCATAGCCTGTTTTTTTCTAAAAAAAAAAAGTCTTTTTGGGGTTTTTTTTTCCCAAAAAAAACCAGTTTGCAGCAAAAAATTATTTTGAACAACTAAAGATACATCTCATAAATGGAAAAAACAAACTAATCTATCTTTGTAGGCCCTATTAGGATAGTGAAAATTTAAAATTTTGGTATGACGCTGTCGTTTGTGAATTTTCGAAATTGAATCAATACTAATTGTGTATTGAAATTCTGTTCTTAGTTTGTTACTTTAATAATTCACTTGTTATTAAAATGGCATACACAAATGAGGAAATGGCTGATATGCATTACGTTTACGGTCTGCCCAAAGGGGAATGGGTTAGAAGCTTCAAAAGGATATGCTGAAATGTATCCTAAACGGCGCATCCTTCACATAAAATTTTTGCTCGACTTCATCAAAGATTACAGAATATGGTTCATTGAAAAAAGCGAAAGATTGTGTCGCCATCGAGAAATACGAACACCACAGCTTGAGGAAGCAGTACTTAATTTGATTAAAGAAAAACCCTACTACCAGTACTAGAAAGATTGCTTTCCCGCTAAATGTTGATCATATGACGGTATTTCGAATTTTAAAAGGGAAAAACTCTTATACCCTTACCATCTGCAACGAGTACAGGCACTGTTACCGCGAGACTTTCCCAACCGTCTTGAATTTTGCCAAATTTGGGTGCTGGAAATGATTAGAAGAAATTGTGACTTTCGAAACGATAGAATTACAGACGAATGTAGTTTTTTCGGACAAGATTATAAATTTTATAATTACCACATATGGGCTGATGAAAACCCTCACGCTATTGTCGAAACTAACCATCAAGAACAGTTTTCTCTTTAAAGTGTGGCTCGGGTTATTTGGGATTATTTAATTTGGGGCCCCATTTTCTACCTCCCGATTAAATGGTAGACATACGTTCAATTTTTAAAAATTGCATCCAGTACTGCTGGAGGAAGTTCCTTTGGGCGTCAGAAAGGGGTATGTTTTATGCATGATGGGGCTCCCCCCATTTTTGTCAAGTAGCACGTCAGCATTTAACTGAAACATATGCAAATCAGTGGATAGGTCGAGGAGGACCACAAACGGCCCGCTCATCCCGGTCTTAATCCTCTCGATTTCTCTATTTGGGGCCTTTACAGCATTTGGTTTATCGTATCCTGTTCGCGATGTAGAGGACTAAGAAACCGCATCAGCGATGCGTGCAGGGTAATCGGAGAGACTCCAGGGAAAATTTTAGCGAATACGTGGCTCAATGCGCCGACGTCTAGATGCATGCGTAATGTCTAAAGGAGACATATTGAACATTTACTATGATTTCTACATGTTGTGTGTTTTGTTATTAATAAATTAGTTTTGTTTATTACCCTTTAATCGTTTAATGCAGATATAACTACAAAATAAAATAAATCCGTTCGCATTTATGACGATGTATTTTGATTCGTAAAATAATTTTTTTTCTGCGAACTTTTATTTTGGGCAAAAAACCCCAAAAGCATTTTTGTTTAGAATAAACAGGCTATCGGAAAAAATTTTTTAAAAGGGAAACAAATAATAAGACAAAAAAATTACATTGGAAATAAATTTTAGGGGGGTTTTTCCCCCCCTTACAACCATTAAAAAATAAATGACTGGTTAAGTGTCTTTTTTTGGGATCAAAAAGTCAGGTTTTTTCAATATTGTAACTTTTTTAGTGCTTGTGAAAAAATTGTTATAAAATTTTATGTACCCCCCTTTGGGTTATTTGGGATTCCAATGTTTCGGGGTCCTATCTTTTTTCGATGAGGAATCCCTCCCTTAAAAATTTTTCACTTATTTAGTTACACCCCAATTTTTTTTTTAAGTGTCGATAGTCGAAGAAAAATATCCTTTTTCCCCATTTGGACAATATCAAAGACTTGACGTGCGTTTCCCTCTTCTCAGTGTGTTTTGACAATGTAACTGCCAAATTTCATTCTGACCACCAGGTATGCTTAACATTTTTAAATTATGTTTTATTTTTCGTAATTTGACATTTTTATTTTTCACTGTTTTTGTTTTTCATTTTATTACTTTCTAATTTATTTTCATCATTTGTTAAATTCTTTTTTTATTTATTTTTTATAAATAGTTTTTTGACTTATTTTGTTAATGGTATTTTTTGTTCTTTGTTATTTTTTTTTGTTGTTTACAAATATTTTATGAGGGTTCTCTGGTTTGATAGGTTTAAAAAATATATATTTTTTTGCATAAATTGTTTCCTTACAGCCTCTAGAATATGCTGGTTAAATATTTTTTTTTTAAATTCGAAGCCATTATAAAGATACAGCAGTTAAAAGAGAGTATGAGGCAAAGCACAAAAAGCAAAAGTTCGGAATTTTTTTCATAAGACGAATCGGAATGCGGTTTTTTTACTTTAAAAATTTTTTGTGCCATTTGTTTCAAACGAATTTGACCAAAAAATGCGTTCAAAAAATGCATTTTTTTGAGACGGCTTTTGGAAGATTTAATAACTTTTTAAATATGAGTCAGAAATGGCCCAAATCGAGTGCTCGGGGGTTTTCGAGGTCGCTGATCACGATTATGATGTTTAAATTGACCGACAGTCGACCTGGAGCTCAGGAAAGCCGATGAACGTCATCTCCGTGGGACTTTCCCAAAATTCACGCGGGGAAGGAGAGAAACTCGTCGCCCAGTGGTTTTTTGGGGCGCTGAATTCAAATATGGCATCGGCGAGCACTCCCCGGAACACCTGGTGCACCGGAACCTGGACGCGGACCCCATCTTCGAGGGTTTTCCTCACACAATCGAAAAAGACGAACCGAACCGAAAATCGTTATGGGGCGCTAAACCCGAATTTCATGGCGGAAACGACCCCCCGAACTCCTGGTGCACCGTAACCTGACCCTGAAGGTCATCTTCGTGGGACTCTCCCAAAATTCACGCGGGAGGGAGAGAAACTTGGCGCCCGGGGGCTTTTTGGGTCGCTGAATTCAAATGTGGCATGGGCAAACACCCCCCGAACACCTGGTGCTGCAGAACCTGGACGTGGACGTCATCCCCGAGAATTTTTCTGACAAGATCGCCAAAAACAGCCCGAAAATCATTGTAGGGGCGTTTTTGTGGCGCTTAATCCAAATTTCACGTTGAAAACGCATCTACAATGATTTTTGGGTGGTTTTTGGCGATCTTGTCCAGGTTTCGCAGCACCAAGTGTCCGGGGGTGTTCGCCCATGCCACATTTAAATTCTGCGGCCCAAAAAACTCTCGGGCGCCAAGTTTCTCTCCTTTATCGGCTTTCCTGAGCTCCAGGTCGGCTGTGGGTCAATTTGAATATCACAATCGAGATCAGCTACCCCGAAAACCCACAAGAAGCCGATTTGGGCTAGTTTTGACTCTTATTTACAAAGTTATTAAATCTTTCAAAAGCCGATTCGTCTTAGCGCAAAAAATTCTGAGGTTGGGTGCTTTATTACCTCACTACAGGTGTTGGAGCGCTGAGAGTTCTGTTTGATACCCGAGGCCCTTCTAAACAAATGTAGGCTTATACGTACAGTTTAAATAAGTTTAGTAAAAAAAGGGTGAAAATTATTTAGTCT
>JAHBCN010027257.1:0-10237 GCA_019359885.1 Listronotus oregonensis | reverse complement strand
TTAACTTAGGTGGGGGGAAAATTTTCTCACCCAACACCCCCCGAAGATGTTGAATTTTTTTTTAAAATGTTGGTTAACTGCAGCATCTCGTTGTCGATTTTCTTTAACGTACTTCTTAAGTCGGGGTTTTTTTCCCCAAAACCTTAATTTAAGCAAATTTGTAAATTTTTAAAAGTATGTTAGTTTAGGAGGCTGGCTTTCAGGAAAATTGTCGAAAACGTTTGCGCAGCTATTTTAAATTTTTTCTTTTTTTTTTGGAAATAACGTTGCAAAATATTTTTTCTTTAAAAAATTTAAACCCAAAAAAGTTAAAAAAATTTTAATGGGGGATAATTTAAAATAACTGATAATGAATAATGACATGATAATGACCCCAGATGACTTTCCCCCGGGGAAATTAAAGGGGGAAAAAAATTTTTTTTTTTTTGAAGTGAAGGGGGGTTTTAAACTCCTAAACTATAACATTTTAAAAATTGTTGAAATAAAAATAAAAAGACTATTTGGCTGCAAAAACCCAATATGGCGCCCATATGAAAATTTATTTTTTCACAGTAGCGTAGCGCCAGCGATCTAAGGGGGGGGGTTTTTCCCCAAAACAAAGATTTTAAAAAAAATTTTTTTAAAAACAATGATAGTAAAATTTTTAAAATTTTTAAATTTTGGGTTATTTTTTGAAAAATACAAACACACATACACACACAGAAAAAAACATTTTTTTCCCCCCAAAAAACAAAAACATTTTTAAAAAAAAAGTTAATTTTATTGTGAAACTAATACCTTCATACTTTTTTGTATGGAGAGGTAGGTCACTTTGGTTGTAAACTTGTATATGTATTCGGATATACCTGAGACAACCAACAAAAAGACGTCAATTTTTCAAAGAAGCCTGTGATAACTTGCTTTTTTCCCCCAAAAAATTTTTTTTCGAGTGCTTTTTCCAGTTGCAAAATTTGGTAACCACAAGTTGTCCAACCTTCTGTTCACCTACACCAGCCGATTTATCAGTAGGAGGGCATAAAGCACAATATTTAAAAAGAAAAAGCGCCATCTCCAGTGCCGGGGGAAAATGCTAGCCACTTATACTTTCTGAGCCACTGAAATTGAAATTTTAAATTTTTTGTCTCCACTACGGGGAAAAAGTTGGTCTATCTTAAAACCCCACCCCGTATTTAAAGCATTTACTTTTTTTTTGGGGGTAAAAAATTTCGTTTTCTAAGACAGCAATATAAATTTTTTATTATAAACTTTGGGGGTAGGAAACCCTTTTTACCTGTAAAAACTCAACTACTCTAAAATAAGAAAATAGTTTAAAGTTTTTGAACATTGTACTCAACCCCAAATCTACATGGAAACCACATTTCCAAAAATTTTATGAATAAATTAATAAATAAACATATTTTTTTTAAAATTTTAACCATATTTAAACCCTTTTTCAACTCCCGAGTTTCTGGCGAGAACGGAAAATACAATTGATCCAATTTGGGGCAAAAAATTTATACAGACAGACAGTTTCTTATCCAATACAAAAACCCCCAAATTTCATCATCACGCCCAAACCATTCAAGCACTTTGTGCTGACTTCTGTACTTTGATTTTTTCGATTATTTCAAAATTTTATGCCTGTCTTGCTCTTCATTGTCTTCAGTTAACTTTTTTTCAAAAATATTTAGCAGTGAGCTTTGATTTGATCGCTTTGCCATTTTTCTTTAAAACATTATCACTAAAAATAAACCTGCTTTAAAAAAGTAGCTTTACAATCGCATACACCGCCCGCATACCCCTGCACTGTTGACCACGTGACCACACTTGTTGTCGCTTACCGCCAGCCAGGGGGTTAATTTTTTTTTTGGGGGGGGGTTTTTAAACCCCCTAAACCCCCCCACGTAGCGCCTGTTTTTATATTGGAACCATTACATTTTCTTGTAACACGTATTAACGTTTTATGGGTATGTTCTTAAAACCCATTTCTGTAAAATATCTGTTCAGTTTTTTCTATTTTGCCAATTACTAATATTTTATTGTTTACAAAAAAAAGACGTTCGCCAATCAAGGCCAACTGTGAAAATATTTGTTTTTTTTTTTAAATAAAAAGAGGTTATAAACTTTTAAATTTTAAAATTTATACTTTTTTTAAAAACAGAAAAAAAAGCACTATTTGGTTTGTAAAAAAAACAATATTTCCCCCATGAAAAAAAAAAAGTTAATGATATTTTAAAAAAACCCCAAACGTAGAAAAAAAAAAATTGACTACTCGGTCATATTCTAAAAAAAAAATTGCTTTTAAGAAGTTTTTACAGATTTGAAAAAATTTTTAATTATAAAAAATATGGCCGATTTTTTTAAAAAAAGCATGTTTCAGGTTTTTTAAAAAAGTTCAAAAACCAGAGTAGATAAAACCTGTAGTAAACGGGTTAGCTACTAACATAATTGTTTAAAACTTTCCCCCTTTAACCGATTTTCTATCTATTGTGGTTTCCAATATTTTTAATACATTCCCCATCAATTTGGGACACACTTATATATATATATATATATATATATATATATATATATATATATATATATATATATATATATATATATATATATATATATATATATATATATATATATATATATATATAATATATATATATATATATATATATATTATATATAAAAATATGGATATACAGGGTTCCAACTCTTTTTATATATTAAATATCTCTGCCCTTTTTGTTAAAAAAAAAAATTTATTTGGTTACACTAATTTTATTAACATTAACAGGTAAATATACAGGATGTCTCAAACACAGACACAGTTTTCATTTTTAAGTTTTTTTTTTTAATGGATCGCCCTGTATATTTTGCCAAATTTTGACTCTTAATTTAATTCTACATCAAAAATGTTCAATACACCATACGTTAATTATTGCTGGTTTTTGAGATAATTAAGTAACTAATAAAGAAACTAAATTGTTCACTCTGACACTAAAAGAATTATTTTAAAATAACTATAACACAAAATAGTACTAAAAACGATCAGCAGTTTAAACATTTATCACATAATGTTATGTTAATTGTTTTTATACTTTAATCGTTTTTAATTATTACTTGGGTAAATCAGATAATACTACAATTATAGGTCATTATCTCAAAAACCAGCAATAATTAACGTATAGTGCAAAAAGCCTATAAATTTTTGATGCAGAATTAAATAAAGTGAACACAGTGTACCGTTGCGTGTGGTTTAAAGTCTAAAATAAACTGTAGGTATCATTCTAAATAAAACTACCCAGACGTTAACTGAAAGGAAACATGGTCGAAGTACTAATTTGTATTCTCCTTAACAAGCTATACATACTTAACAAAAAAAAAATTAACCAAGTAAACTTCTAACAATGGGATAAGATTCCGGATGGATAATTGTAGCATCCAAAGGAGAAGTTTCAGATTTCTTATAAAATTTATCATCGTTCGGGTCCATCGGTCCGACCCTAAGGAAACCAGCACACTGTTCAAATGCTCTTTCGCCGATGCCAAACACCTCAACTGTCTTGGGGAATAAAAGGACCCTCTTTTTTGTGTTCATTTTGAGGGTTTTTTTACCGGGGCCCCCTACTGCCACAATAAAAGACATATGTTAGCTACATATGTTGAACTTTTTATTTATTTATTTGTTCCACAGTTAGAATAAACCTTTGAAAGAACAACATAATATGATATTTATAGCATTATGCAAACTTACCTTAAACAATTATTACAATATTTAACTACAGGAGGGTTTTTAAAAGAGTTTCTGCCCCCAAAAAAAAACCGGTTTAAAAAAAGAAAAAAAAAAAAAATTTTCCAAAAATTAAAATTTTTTTTGGAAATTTTTTTTAAAAAAAATTTTTTAAAAACCTAAAAAAAAAAAAAAATTTGGTTTTTTTAAAAAAAAGGGCCAGTTTTTTTTTCCCCTTATCCAATAACAAATTTCGATTTTTGACATTTCAAATGGGGTTATTATACATGAGTGAAATTGTCATCCAAAGGTAAAACGCTAAATACATTAATATAAATAAAAAATTTAGTATTAAGAATACAAAGAAAACAGTGAAATTTCTAAAAAAGTAATTACACACGACCACGACACACAAGTTGTGCAACTTGATCAAAAGATATATCTTCGTCGATATCATGCCCACCTTGAATATTGTATGCAGCATCAATGCAATCTTTATGGGAATGCAATTAAACTTCTTCTAAAGCAAGCAATAGCCCAAGCAATAATCAGTGAATCCCCGAGATCGGGATTTTATTATTCGTAATCGTGATAATATACATACTTTTTCGGAAATTATTTTTTTTTTTTTAAAAAATTTTTTACTGACAAAAGTAAAAGAAATAAAAAAAATTTTTGCTTTTTTAAAAATATCTTTTTTTTGTTTTTATATTCAAATTTTGGGAAAAAAAAGATCCAACTGGTTTTTTTTTTATGTTTTTAAAATTATAAACTTTTACACTTTGTTATGCATGGAAAAAATTAAGATTGCAGTAATAAGATATTTTCATATTAAAGGTTTATCTCCTACAGAAATTAAAGCAGAGTTAGATGCTACTTTAGATAAGTTAGCGCCTACATTTTCCACTGTTAAAACTTGGGTTGCAGACTTTAAACGTGGCCACACAAGCACTGAAGATGCCCCACGATATGATTTCTAAAGAAATTGTGCGAAAGGTTTATAAAATTGTTTTGAATAGGCGCCGGCTGAAGTTGGTCGTGATACCTGAGGCTAGAAGCATGTCAAAGGGGGGAATCCACCATTTTTTAAAAAGTTTTAAAAAAAAAAAACTTTTTGGGTTTTCTTACTCCAAAGCAAAAACTCATTGCCATGACCATCTCAGAAGGGTGTTTGACACTGTTCAATTTTTTGGATCCTAAATAAACAATAATCAAGACATTTAAAAAGGGGGCAACCCCCTTCCTGAAGAAGGCAAAGGAATTCCGGTGGGAAAAGGTTAAGGGGCAACAATTTTGGGTCGGCAAACTAAAAATTTTTTAAAATAACGCCAACTTACTTGACCAGTTAAACCAAAATATCCACGATAAACGTCCCGGTGTAGCAAAAAAAAAAATCATAAATAAAAATAAATATTTTGTTCCATCAGGACAATCCACTTTGCCACAAATCGCTAATTGTCATTGCAAAAATTTATCAAGTTATTTAAAATTGAATTATTTATATTTTGTCTATATATCATAATGCAGCATGTTGGGATATTAAGACTCAGTTTATTTAGATAACACCAGTTGACCAATCCTAGTTATATCATCATCAACAGCATCTCGAAATTATGAACATATCGTCATTGAAAAACAGCATAAAAAAGAGGGATCATTCATCATGACATATTGTTTTTTCAGTTAAATAATTCTCTAAGAAACATTAAATTTTACTTATTTTTTCATAGCATTTAAGCTTTTTTAATTTTTTGGGGGTTTTATCAAAAAAATTAGAAAAATCTGTGTAAAACCCCAAAAACCCCATTTTTAGATTATTCATTAGGGTTGGGAGGTCAACCCCAAAAAATTTTGGGTTTTTTTTTAAAGAAATAACCAAAAAAAAAACCAAAACAAAAATATTTACCTAACAACGCCAATATTTCCACAAACAAAAAGGGGGTTTTTAAAAAAAATTTAAAATATAAAATTTTTTTTTAAAAACCTTAACAAACATTAAAGTTTTAACTCCGACAAAACTACCTTCCGAAATGATTTTTTTTTAAAGGTTTTTTCCAAAAACCCCCTTTTTTTTTCCAAGGGGAATCCCCAATTTTAAAAAAGGGCGGGGTTTACTTTCCCAAAAAACCATGGGGGGTTTAATTTTCCCGGGAAAAATAAATGTCAATTTTAGCATCTCAAAAAAGATATGGTTGTTTCTAAATATCATTTTCAAAGTACAGTTTTTATAGATCCCATTTTTTTAAATTTTTTAAAAAAAAAAAAAATTTCCCCAAATTTTTTAAAAAAAAATGGGGGAAAAAAAAAAAAAAAAAAATTAAAAAAATTTTTTAAATTAAGTAATTTATTTTTTTTTCCAAGAAAAAAAACAAAAAACCCAAAATTTATTTTTTTTTAAAAAAAAAATTTAATTTGGAATAAAAAAAAAAACTTTTTAAAAAATTTTTTTTTTTTAAAAAAAATTACTTGAAAACACGGTTTAAAAAAAAAAATTTTTTTCCGGATTTTTTAAAATTTTTCCCTTTATTAGAAAAAAAATTTGTCTTTAGGGTTTTTTTAAAAGCCCCTTTAAATTTGGAATATTAATTGGGGATTTATTTTTCTTTTACAAGGAAAATTAAACCCCGGGGGCCCCCCCAAAAAAAGGGAAAAAAAAATTTTTGGGCTTTTTTGGGAGGGGGGACCCCTTTGGCCCGGGATCCGGGGAAATTTTCCAAATTTTTTAGAGCCATTTACCCCAAAGGGGGGGGTTTTTTTTGGGGGGGTTTAAAAGGGTTTTAAAACCCCAAAGGGGAAAAATTGGGGTTTTTTCCAAAAAAATTTTATTTTTCCTTTAAAAAGATTTTATTTAAATTTGTGGTCCAAGGGGGAAAAAAGGGGAAAAAAACCCGAAAATACAAAAATTTTTGGAAAAACCCTCTTTAAGAAACTTTCCCCGGGGGAATTTTAACTTATTTTCGGCCTCGTAAAAAATAAATTCCCCAAAATTGTTTTTTTGGGGCTTTTTAAATTTAGTACAGAAATTTCCCCGTTTTCAGTATTTTACCCTTTAAAAGAAGAAACCCCCAAAAATTTTGGGGGGAATCGGGGCCCTGCCACCTCTGCAGGGGGGTTTTAATCCCTTTCCCCCCCGAAATGATTAAAATTAAAATCTTGGGGTCGTTCAGTTAGGCCCCGCCCCTTTTTTTTCCGGGTCCCGGGAAAACCTGAATGAATTAAAGTTTTTTAAAAGGGAACTTTTATGAAAAAAAATTTTTTTGTAATTAAAAATTTTTTTTTTAAATTTTTATTAAATAAAAAAATTAAAAAAAAAGGTTTTTTTAAACAAATCTAGAATAAATATTTTGCTTTTTTGGTAAAATATGTATACTTTTTTGCTTAAGTATTTTTATTATTCAAATATCTTTGTAGTTATCACGCTGTTTGATTTGATAATTTGACTGTTTATAGATTTTAATAAGAAGAACAGTAATATTTTCCTAGAATCATTTTTTTTGATAAAAAACAATTTTCATGGTTGGAAGGTGAAGGTCGCCTCTAATTCGGATCTACAACTAGGTTTTAAACACCCTGATCAATTTTTGAGAACTTTTTTCCTGCACTTTAAAAATTGGATCCCAAAATACCAAATTCTTTCTTTGCCTCATACAACTTTAAAAGGCTCCATCTTCATTCACTATGGTTCTTTTAAAATCTAAATTTTCGAAAAACCCGTCCTTAATAAGTTCCGAGATCCATTCTTCTGTTTGTCTGCAGGCCGTACCATTGCCTATAGCTATTATGTTGCATCTAAACAAATGAATTTTGAATTAAGTAAATGCGTCTTATGATTGTTTAAAGTATATGCCTTTGATTTAGTTTCTTTTTTAGAATAAATATAAATATGATATTTTTTGATAAAACGGCTAAAAGACATTAATGGAAACCGACCAATATCAACAAAGAGGGGAAAAGGGGTTTTTTTTACCCCGCGGTACTTAAAGTTTCCTCCCGTAATTTTAAGTTTAACTAAAGATGAATTAAAATTTTTTTACTCTTTCCAAAGAAAAGTTAAAGGGGGTTTTGGGTAGTTAAAAAAAAAAATTTTTTTTGCATAAAAAATTTTTCCTTAATTGTCTAGATTATGAGGAAAAGGATCTTTAAAAATTTAAACCATTATAAAAAAGTAGTTACAAGAACAGGTATTGGGGCGCTGAGAGGCTGACCCTTTTTGTTCTGCCCCCCCTTTATACCTGAGATCCTTCATACAAATGTTGCTTTTGTAAGTACAATAAGTTTAAACAAGTTCGGAAAAAAAATTTTGGGGTAGTGGTACGTTCTGAAATTTTTTAGTCTTGGGATCAGTTAATGGTAAGTTAGGACTTTTACAGTTGTAACTGTACTTGGGGCTTTAAACGCGTTTTTTTCAAAAATAGTTTTTTAAACTTTTCCCCCATCATATCTCAGAACGGTTAGCCGCAAAAAAAAAAAATCACCCCAAATTTTAAAATATTTCCATTTTTTTTTAAACAAAAAGTTGACAAAAAATAGATAAAATTTGAAATTTTTTGTTACAAAGTCTGTCAAAAATGTAATTTTCAAAAATTTCATAACAGTCCATTCCGTGTATTTAAGCTTACAGAATAAAACGCCGCTGAGTTTTTAAATTTCAGATAACCCAATCAGCTGATTGCGTAGAGGGAGTGAAGGTCCAT
The DNA here is from genome assembly GCA_019359885.1 of Listronotus oregonensis. Classification (NCBI taxonomy): domain Eukaryota; kingdom Metazoa; phylum Arthropoda; class Insecta; order Coleoptera; family Curculionidae; genus Listronotus; species Listronotus oregonensis. Next base: position 1,840 of record JAHBCN010027257.1, on the reverse strand, counting down.
TTTTTCAAGGCTGGTGTCTTTAAAGCGCTATAACTTTGGTTGTAATAAATATTTTTAGCTAAATATTAATATGTATTCTCTTGAAACACTCATGAATAAATGATTAAAACTCCAAAGTTTTATCTCTTTATTGGTTCTTACAAAAAAATCGCAAAAAATGCAAAAAATCAAACGGTCAAACCAGAGAACCCCATAATGGAGTGGGCGCTATTAAAGAGAAAAGATGGGTAAAATTAACTGCAGGTGTTCACAGAAAAGGGTAATTAAAAATTGAAAAAACATTTTAATTATTCTCAGTATGGGTTACTTTAATTCAATTACTTTCGGAAAGGGCAATTTTATTTGGATAATCAAAAGTAATCGTTTGGTAATTGTTTTTCCCAAAACCCCGGAAATTCAATTACTTAAAAAAAATTTAAAATTGAAATTAATTCAATTCCCAAATTAAAATAATTGAATTGCTACGAAAAATTCAATTACCTTTCTTTATGGAAAAAACTGCCTGACTTTTGGCCAGCCAGAAAGGGCATATTAAAACACGGCGGGCCGCTTTGAATTCGGCGAATACCGCCTCTGCGCCGATTTAGTATTTTCGATTGATGCTTACTTAGAAATTTTTATTTAGAGTCATTTAATGTTGAACTTGCCGAGGAAGCAGTTTGAATAGTGTTACATGCGCCTATGATGCATATTAGTGAATATATTTTATTTGTTTAGTGTATCGTGTTTAATATATGTGGTAATTTAAATAAAATAATTGCTAAAATATTTAATTACTTTTAGTTCTAATTGATAATTGAACTACTTTTAACAAACATGCTAGTAATTGGTAATCGTAATTTACTACTACTTAAAAGGGTAACTGGTAATTGTAATTGACTTACTTTTTAAAAGTAATTGCGACAGTTCTGGGTGTTCGTATATTGCATGACATGACCATGCGTCAGTGCTAATATACGTCGTTTTAATAGTTGCTGTTAGGGGATGAGGATTTTACCCCCATAACCCCATTATCTTTTAGGGTTTAAAAACTATTTTTAATGGCAAGAAAAATGGGGGGTTTTGAAATTTTGTAAATAGGCCTAAAATTGAATTCTAAAGAGTTTTGTAAATAAAATGTTTTTATATTTTAACTCCTAACCTTTTAGTATTTCATATATCATTTTTCAAATTTGCCGCCGTATCAACGGTCACGTAAATGTCATAATGCGCAATAATTGGTTATCGGAAAACTTTTTTCAAATGTCTCAATAATAAAAAAAAAAGTTGCCAACTTTTTTTTTACTTTTGTACATACTACTTACTTATGTTGAAATAACATATCTCTTATGACCACCTCTCCTCTGTTCTTAGTCCGATTTTAGGTACACAACATTATATGCCAAAAACGACCCCCTTGGTAAATCAGGGCCCAAAATTTTTTCCCCTTGGTATATCCGGGATCTATCCCCAATATTGATTTTCCTTTCATCGGCTGGATTAATGAAATGCTTTAAGTTTTGCTGAATACTTTGCAGATTCCTTTTCTGCTTTTTGTTTGAGGTCGGCGGATTTCTCTGGTTATAAGAGGAGTAACTAAAAAAAAATCAAAAATATACAACTCTATATACAGGGTGTAAAAAATATTATGCTTTCCCATTTTAATGGGTAGTGAAGCTCAAAAAAAGACAAAAGTTTTTTTTACATATGTGTCAAAACTTGACAGATTTTTTTTCTAAACAATATCAAATTTACAAACTTTTGGGAAACATTTATTTCTGAAAAGCTTAACAATTGAAAACTTTCCTCCTAATCGTTTATCAGCAGATTCATTTGCTAATAAAATAAACTAAGTTTGAAA
>JAHBCN010027256.1:0-10217 GCA_019359885.1 Listronotus oregonensis | reverse complement strand
AGGTACCCAGTTGCGCAGCTACGGGGGGTTTTGGGGTTAAACCCCTCTTTCCTCCAAGAGAACTACCCAAAAGTTATGAAACATGACTTGCAGCTACCTAATTGTCAGAATAATGGGATATATTGTATTGTATGCTAAAGTGCGACATTTCATACATACCTTAATATTTATTTTTATAATTCATGGCTCATGCGCAAAGCTTTTTTTATTGTAATTTCTTTTTAACATGCTTTTTTTCTTTAGACCCCCTTCCACCAGAACATAATCCTGGCATTCTGGCTGAGCCACTGAAGGTACCCAAACAAGGTGCCCATACTTTCGAGAGAAGATTACAGAATTAGGAAATTACTTATCGGCCATGACGCCGATTTTGATAATTTTTTACATATGGGGGTTTGGTCACCTACATTAGGGTGATTTTTTTTGGAAATATATTTTTTTTCGATCCCATTGTAAAATTTTGTTGGAAATACCCCCAAAAAAATTTCCTGAAAGTTTCTGCTCTTAATATTAAGTACTCGCCCAAAGCGTGTGAAGATTTTCCATTTAAAAAGCAGGTAAACTTTGATCCATTTTTTTTTTTTAATTTCTATAACTCAGCAGCCTTTTATGTTATCGTCTCGTCCAAAGATGGCATTTTTTAAAAATTGAATGCTCTACAAATACAATTAATTTAGGAATATGTTTTCGACGTTTAGCTTCTAAGGTAATTTGCTGAATGAAAAAATAGGAAACCTTTTTCGCCCATATCAACTTGGCTTTGGAACAAAATGCGGAGCAGAAGCAGCAATACATGCAATACGTCGTTTTCTTCTTTATCCTCACGAATCAGATAAAGTTATTTTAAAAATAGATTATCAAAACGCATTTAATATGGTAAATAGAAAAACAATTTTATCACGAGTAAGCGAATATCTCCCAGAATTTTTACCATTTATAGCCCAATGTTATGATAATCCGAGTTTACTTGCTTACGGTGATCAACATATTTTTTCTCAAAGAGGTGTCCAACAAGGAGATCCTATTGGACCAGCTCTTTTTAGTTTAGCAATTCATCCACTTATTTTATCATTAAATACAGAAATAAATCTTTGGTATCTAGATGACGGTACACTTGCTGGAAACCCAAAATCGGTTTTAGACAATTTTCATAAAATAATCAGAGGATGTAAAGATTTGGGTTTAAATTTAAATTTTGATGAGTGTGAATTAACTGTTTTATCTAAAGATCATTCCAATATACTATCAAATTTTTTTAGTGTTGTTCCTAATCTGTCAGTAATTCCCATTTTAAATTTTAATTTATTAGGAAGTGCTTTTTCGTCAAATGAAATTGAATACTCAATTAATAAAAAGAGAGAATTTTTAAAATCTCTTAGCCCCAAATTAGAATTTATAGACTCACATATTTCCTATTATTTACTAAAATATTCCTTTGTCATACCTGGAATGTCTTATTTGTTAAGATGTTCACCTTGTTGGAAATCCCCAGAATTACTTTGTAATTTTGATAATGTATTACAAAGTTTGATTCAAGACATAACAAATTGTGATATTAAATTAAATTCTTGGTTACAAAGCACTCTTTCAGTAAAATTTGGAGGTCTTGGAATAAGAGATACATCCACCCTGTCTATTTCTGCCTTTTTAGGTTCAATCAATGACGTGTCAGGTTAACTTTCCAAAATTTTACCTTCCTATATTCTTGCGACAGTAGTTAATGATTTCAGCAATTGTTTTGTAAGATGGTTATCTGTTTGCAATCTTCAAAATCAACCACAAGAATTACCAAAAAACAGAAAGATTTTGACTTTTTAACTTGCCAAGCTTGTCACAAATATATTACCAACATGTGCCAGACAATTGAAGATAAGGCACGTCTACTTGCTCTTCAGGCCCCTAAAAGTAATGCTTGGATTAACGCACTTCCATCTTCGTCCTTGGAAAATTTGTTAGATAACAAAACATTTCATATTTCCATCGCTCTTAGAATTGGTCTGCCTGTGTGTGGCGTTTTTCTAGACACAGTCAGATAAATGACATTATCAAGAGAGCTCTCATTTTAGCTGAAAATCCTTCTGTGTTAGAGCCTCTTGGAGTTTTCAGAAGCGATGGAAAACGGTTAGATGGAATGACCTTAATTCCCTGGAAATATAGAAAACAATTACTTTGGGATGCTACTTGCAGCCATACACTTGCAAAATCCTATCTGGACAAAACTTCTAATTTTGTAGGTGTGGCTGCTCGTATTGCCGAGAATAAAAAACATCTAAAATATAAAGAGCTTGAAGAACGCTTTATCTTCATTCCTTTTGCAGTTGAAACTTTTGGTCATTTGGGTGATGAGGCTAAGGGTTTTATTTATGAAATTTGCAAAAAAATACAATGCAAAAAATCTCGAAGTTTCATTATCCAAAGAATTGGTTTAACTATGCAACGGGGTAATGCAGCATCGGTACTACGTACAATCCAGGAAGACCTAGGACTTTATGAAGTTTATAATTTTTAAATATAGATTTAGTTATTTATTTAATTTTAGAATATTGTTATTTGGTATTTATAACATTATATATTTTAAGTAAAAAATATAAATAAATATTTCTTTAGCTATTAATTTTTAGTTAATTTTTTTTTTTTTGATAAAAAATTTAGCAATTTAACTAATGCATGATACCTTAAAACGAAAAATACATTTTTAAACCAAGCTAACCTAATTAAATTCAAAAAATATATGCCACCTTATAACAAGAGATTTCTTAGCTAAAATTTAAGACCAAAATGTTATTTAAACATAGCTCCAAAACGGTGCCAATTTTAAAATACAGAATGTAAAAGAATTTTTTAGAATTAAAATTTTCGTATAATTTTTAAACCTGCTATTTCGATTTGAACAAAACTTGGTACACTTAACACATTAACCGAAATACACCTTGTGATGATAAACTTTTTTTACAATAATTTCGTCCGACTTTATCATAACTTTTTTGAAATTGAATTATTGATAATTTAGTATATTATAGATACTTATTTTTGCTTAGTTATACATAATAAAGCTACTTTTGATTTGACTCAATAAACTTAATGGCTATCAAGATATTCTAATTGTTTAATCCTGTGTGATACAAAAAAAGCAACATTTAAAATTAAACACAATAATTATATTAACAAAGAATGTTAAAGCACCTTTTGCTTAAATACTTGCATTTAGTTTTTCATTGATTTTTTTTGTAAAAATTAGAGTTCATTTCGCCAGTTCCCTCCCTTCCAAGCAGAGGTGAAAAATCTGGATGTCGGGCTCTGTAACCCCCAGAAATTTCGATTTTTCCTAAATTTTAAGCTTATGAAAAGTACAAACAATAGCGGTCCAACCAAGAACGGCTACTGGCATTTCTGTCAGTATTGTCACTCCCTGTTAAGCGCGCAACCATCTTTCGCCATTCGGAAAATCCCTTGTGGGTCCCCAAAACCAGAAAGGGACAGTTAAAGGAAGCTTCGCAGTGCTTAGCACCAGAAGAAGGACTCCATCGTTTGGCGTGAGTCTCTCCTTGATCCCGGAAGGAAAATACAGTAGATACGGCTCCTTCAACCGCCTTCCTGAAAAACTGACTGACTTTATTGGTCGGAGGTCAAACAGATAGTGAGAATTCTTATTAATATCACCCTTTTCGTATTACGAAAACTTAGGGTATCTCGAAAGTTTATGAAGTTATTTTATGAGTATCTTTTTATGTAGATCTAAGCAGTACCAAATTATCAGTGATATTTTTATCAAAAAAATTATGATGAAATAATTGAACAAAAATGAATAAAATTGCCCGAAGCTACGCCATTGGTCCAAATTAAACAAAAGTTAAACATCAGAAGGGGTATTTCGGGCAATGTTTTAACTGAACCAAGTCTTGTTTAAATCGAAAAACTCAATTTAAACATAAAGGGAAAATACCAATGCTATGTTTATAAAACATTTTTTCTGGTTTTTTACCAAATAATCTCCCACAAAGCCATGGCACATGTTTTAGTGTAGTTAATAGTGTTTTTTAAACTTATAGTATTTTTTTATTAAAATATGCCAAAAATTTATGGTGCCTTGTTTAAAAATCATCTCCAGAAATAAAAATGATATAGGGTCCAGTATCTAGTCTATCTATCCCAATTTTCATATGCTATATAGGATACCCGCCACTGTCTGCGTGATATTTTATTAAAACACTAGGTACTTTTCCTTTAGCTTGGAGAGGCTGGAAACGACGACTTAACCCGTGCTATTAAGATTAATGACTTGAATTTTCGGCATGTTTGGGATTTTGTAATCTCCCACACGAGCTAATATGTAATTTTTGTTACTTAAACAATTATTTCCGCTATCCTTAAGTTATATTGTAGGTTTATATTTTTTTTGATTTTTTTTTTGGATTACTAAATCCTAAGAGATTTTTAATTGTCTAGTCAAGACGTGAGGTTTCTGCAAAAAATTGATGAAAGGGTACGAAAAATATAACGCGGATGACAATTATGAAAAACGTGTCATGTCGATTTTTTCTTCAAATAAAAATTGTCATTTTTATTAGTGATGAGCGAGACCGGTCTTGGTCTTGCGGTCTTGGTCTTAGTCTTGCAGCAAGACCAAGACCGAGACCAAGACCAAGACCGCCCTTTCGCTTGCAAGACCAAGACCAAGACCGGGGTATGCAAGACCAAGACCAAGACCGAGGAGTGCAAGACTACGCAAGACCAAGACCAACCTGCAAGACTCTTGCTCTTCTGCAACTTTTTTTAAAATATTATAATATTCAATTTTTATATTCAATACACAGAGGTATTTCATACAGAAATAACAAATAATTTGGCAAGAACTGCCAAAAAAGGTGATGAGTAACAGGTTTCTTTAATGAAATAATAATTAAATGGATCACTGTGTTATTATATACAGTTCTTTAACAACGATTATGAGTAAAGTCAAAAACATGTTTTAAAATAATAAGATTGTGACCCAATTTGTCCGACAAAGCACGATATCTCCAAAACCGTTCACGACAGAGAAAAGCTAGGGATACATAAGTTATAGAAGCTAAAAATAACTTTCATATTTTTATTTTATTTTTTTTTTCAATTAGCTATCTAATGATGCCACTTACAGGGTGAATCAAAAATTTTCAAAATCCAGTAAGTACAACATTATTTTTGTTCCACACTGTAAGAAGTGGCACCATTAGATTGCTTCTTAAAACTATGATATAAATGTAAAAGAGAGAAATTAATAAAAAATATGTTTTTCATGTCATATAGGAATAATTTTTATACAAATAGATTTTAAATATCACTTGCGGTTTTGACGTATAAGGCAAGACAATGCTAAAAGAATAATAATGACGTCATTTTTATCAAAACCAAAAATTATATTTAAAAACTATCTACAATGAAATTGTTTTTATATGACAGTTTAACAATTTTACAGCAAAATATACAGGGTGGTGTTTTTTTAACGGATTTTTGTCATACATTTTTTATTTTAGGTTAAAAGCTAAAAATAGGGGAGTTTTCTTGAGTGCCAGTGGATTCTTCGTAAAATTCTGGAATAGAAAAAAAAATTGACAGTTTTTCACCATAATGAACGGGTTTTGGAGATATCAAGTTTTGTCACAGTATTGAGCCACCTTGTATTTGTACAAACTTTGTACCGCAAATGTTTGACTTATTTTTAAATAAAAAGTTCATATAAACTAAAAAGATTTCTGATTTTTTTTTTTAAATTAGAAACCAATGTTTACATATTAGAATCATTTTCACGAAAATTTCACATCTGATTAAAATTAAAAGTTTTTTTCTGCTTACACAGTACATAGTATTGTATTTCTTTTAATTTAATATGCCTCTTCAAAGAAAATTTAAATATTTCTTATCACTAAAATGTTTCTATGTGCCACTAAATGTATAAAAACAGGTGTGTGTGTGTGTGTCTCAATTAAACTAAAAATGGAGCATAAATAAATAAACCCCTACATTTAAAATATGTTTTTTAAACAAATAATTTAAACGTATGTATAAGGTTAAATTTGGCATAATTTATAATTTTAGTGCAGAAAATATAGTTATCATATTTATTAATTTTTAAGTATTACAAAAAATATATTTAATTTAATATTACTTAGTTTAAATTATTACTGCAAAAAAAGCAAGACCAGCAAGACTCTTGCAGCAAGACCAAGACCTTCCTTTGGCTGGCAAGACCAAGACCAAGACCAGGTTTGCAAGACCAGGTTTGCAAGACCAGGCTTGCAAGACCAAGACTAGCCTGGTCTTGGTCTTGGTCTTGTTTTGCTCATCACTACATTTTTATTAATAAAAAACGAAAAAAAGCCATTTTGAGATGGCGGGAATTGCAGAAGAGATCCTTAAAGAAGTGAAAATTTCCGATAAAAACTTTTAACTCTTGGATCTTCAGCTTTAATGTTTATAATTTTAATTTGTTGCTGAAAATAGGGCTCTGCGCGCCCGTTTCGGGATGAGTGTACCGCGCCGCCTCTACAGTGAGTACTGCATCTAAATGAATTTTTTTCCCACTAAATATTGATTTCAAAAGTTTAAAAAATTATGGTGTTATTTTAATACTTAAAGGAAAAAAAAATAAATGCACTTTTCAAAAAGCTAGCCTATTGTTAATTAACTATTTTCTTTCGAATCTTCGTCTTCATGAAAGCTAGAAAATTGTTTAAATAATAACTCTACAACATTGTTCGCCTCTTGGAGTCCTTTCTATGAGTGTACTTAATAAGATCACGTCATACAATATTTAAAATTTGTTTATTTTGTTTAAAACGAACTTTCTAAGTTAACAAAATTTTACGATTTTTCATACCAACGGGAAACGGGTGCGAGGAGTCCTATTTTCTGCAAAAAAATAATTTAATTAATTAAAATTATAAATATTGAGGCCAGAGTTCTGAAAGTTTCTTCTGTATTTTTTTATAGTTTTTAAGATATTGAGGTTGTAAATTTAAAAAAAAATCGTTAATATTTCAAATTACGCCTTCTCTTGATTATTTGCTGTTTCACCCCCAATTTTGACTTCAGATTCGTGTTTAGCGAAAAAAAATACTCCAGAAAATCCTAGATCGACACCCAGCACACAACACTTTTTTTGTGGACCTGTGTTATCCATTACATCGACCCTGTTACATGCCAGCTGTCATAAGACAATCTTCTTGAAAAAATAGACGACCCTTTAGTACATGGGCATGTTTTTATTTGCATCGATGGATCCAGCGCATTAAGCGCTAATTTATCAAACCGTTTTTAAAATACCACTAGAGAGTCCAATGGATTTCATCAAAGCGTTTTTATAAAATATTTGAGCAAAAAAATATAAACAAATACGAAAGAGAAAAACAACAATCAGCTGAGCATTGACAGTTGTAGAACAAACAGCAAAGCGTTTTTAAACATTTCGTTTTAATTTGTTCCACCAGAACTTCTCATGACGTCATTTGACGTTCAGCGCATAAATTCAGCGTACTTTTTATTGATGGAATAAAGAACTTGTCCCATCAATACATAATGGACACATCAACAAATAAATGGATTACACTGTTACACATTTTTTGAAACCTGTCACTAAATTCTACTTGAGCTGTCTGTAATAATGAATTTTATATACAGGTATTTTTTTCAATAACACAGAAAATCAGTAAAAAACGTGCTAAGTCAGAAGAGAGCTTGGCCTTATTTTATATCTAAGTACTTTAAAAGGGCCAAGGTTTTTGATTAGGAACTTGGCCCTTAATTTACTTTAGTGTTGGTTAATTCTGTAAATAAAATCCTTAAAACTGATAATTTATTGTTACCTTGCATTGGATTTGGTGTTTTTAGTTATTCACATTACAAAAATCTTGAAAAATATCCTTTGTTGCCCCATATCACTGTGGCCCTGTTTGATACTAGTGTTCTCGTGGATTATAATAACTTTAAACCCACAAACTACCTAGCTTTCTTACCAGATTTACTTTTTTTCCATAAATTTGAGGTAATTATAAATTTTTATAATTTTATTTAAAGAACATGACATATAACGAGATTTAATATTTTTTGAGCCTCATTAAAATTGACAAAAAACTTAATAAACTAACTGAAATTTTGCTTCCAAAGTTATACGTTTTTTCTTATAAAACTTCATTTATTGATCTTTCCGATTATCACGTTTTAAAAGTGTAATTATTTCTTATAAATGTTTTTTAATGACAGAAATTATAAGTAATAAATTGATTTTTTTATGTTTAAGATTTATTCTTCGCCTGTTCATTATAAAAAAAGAATTAAGTTGAGCCTTATCCTTGGATACTAAAGTAACAATTAAAGAATTTTAGTTTTGTCTTTTAATAAAGACCATTATTTAATTACCTATTTTATTAAATTAGTCTTAAAGGGTGAATTATACTACAAATGCAGATACCCCTTTAATAGATTATGAAATTAAAATGTTGTTTGCTAAAATTTTAACAACAATTAACAAAAAGATGTTCATTAATCGAATGCCTCAAAAAACGCATATCCGCCATACACAGAAGCTTGGATTTTTTCTTTAGCCCAGAAATATTATTTATTACATACCAGAATGATATTTTTATTTCAAATAAAAACCATTTTAGCTTTCCTGGTTAATTAGAGACCAACATTTTTATAAAAGAAAGATCTGTTTTCTTTCTGTTAAAACCATTTTCTAAAGTAAAATATTTACTTGACGTCCAATTGGATATTATGTCTTTGTTTTTAAGCAAGTTGCTGGATAATTTTAGGTAAGCGTCCACTGGTCAGCATCGGATCGAACTTTTAAATTACCAGCATAGTTTTAAATATGACTGCTTTCACCGATTGTCATCGGACGGATAGCATGCAGTCCAGCCCAGAACTGCTACTGGTGTTGCGCATAACCGGTTTCTGTCAGTTCTAAAGTTTCCCGCTGCGCGCACATTCATCTTCTACCACTGGAAAACACCTTGGCACAACACAAAAACGAAAAGACACCAAATTATAGGAATCTTTGCGAACAACGCCTAACCCCATTAAATGGTCTCTCCTTGATTCCGGAGGCTTTAAATCAGTTGATATGGCTCTGCCAACCGCCCTACCAAAAAAAAAAGCTATGTAGCTTTTTATCGCGTGACTTCACTGGTCGGAGGTGAAACAGAAACTTTACGTAATTCTATTTGAGTCTGTGTTATGAAAATCCGATCCGTGCGATGAGTACCGTCTGTCCGATGGAGACCAGTAAGAATTTTTTTTTACTTGGACCAGATATGTTTGTGTTTATTCTTCAAGAATGTGCTTTCGTAGAATAGAAGTGCTTTTTCGGAAAAACTAAAATTGCAGTTACCTAATATGGTCATTTATTAGTTCGGGAATATTAGCTTTAAAAGAAATTTTAATCAAATTTGAGACTATATAGGTTTTATACTCTTGTGGCGGATTTATTTTAAAAAATATTTTTGTCAGATATCTAAGAAGGGGCCGCTTTATCAATTAACACTACTTAAGAACTTGCAGATCACCCCAAAACAAAAACTTCTAAAAATGTTAAAAAATTAAAAAGTCTTTTTAATATATAAATTATATTAAAAATTCTTTAAATTTTGCTTTAAAATTTTTAGTATATCTGATATTTTTTTTTAATTCAAATTTGCTTTTCTTTACCGTTTCGGCTAAAACACTTCCAGTTTTTTTACCCTTGGTCTGGTACATTCGCCGCAGTCTATGAGATAAAATGACTTGAAAGATCAAAATAAAAAGTAAAAATGTAAATGAACTTACATTAAATATTACTATAATAGATGATTTTGAAGCCCATTTAATTTTTGTAAATTACCTTTTTAGTTCGTAATTTCGTAATTAGAATCTGGCCACATCTGTAGTTCGTATCAAAAAGCCAGGGTGTTACACTTACACGTATTAATTCATATCATAAAGACTTCTGGACCGATGTTGACAAAATCTTTATTGTTTCTTAAGTTGACGTAAATGTAAAAGCCAATTTAAAAAAATCACAATCCGAATAATAGTATTGAAAAAATGAGTGGACAAACATTATTATGTACGAACATACGAACAAACATACAATCATAGAACCATACGAACATACAAACAATACAAAAATACAAAAAGACAAAAAGACAAAAATACAAAAAATACAAAAATACAAAAATACAAAAAGACAAAAATACAAAAAA
>JAHBCN010027255.1:0-10268 GCA_019359885.1 Listronotus oregonensis | reverse complement strand
GCTGCAGCCCAGCCAGAAACGTGGATTTTCCCCCTTTATCCCTCTAAAAACCGCGGGCAAATTCTAACCACTAGAATTTTTTTTAAAAAAAAACAACCAAACGACGAATTACTAGGGGGGGAGAAAACGACACAAAAATTTTCAAAAATAAAAAATTTAAAAAATCTCAAAAAATTTTTTTAAAACCAAAGGGGAAGCCACTAGAATCTCGCACTAGAGAAATGAGCACCTCGAATGCTAGTCAAGCTTCCGCTGGCGAATTCCATAACAAGGTATTATTTATTAGGTTTCTAGATATGCTATGCTTATATTGAGCCGAGCGACCTCATGCACGACAATATGCTATGTTAATAGCGTAACTTATTTTTTCGGCGATTGTTTTTTATGAGCATTGGTAACGTAAACAAAATTATTAATTAATAGATCTCAATAATACATGACTTTTTATTTAGAAACATAGAGCAAACAACTAAATATACACAAAACAAAGGGCATTAAACTTAACATAACCTCGTCATTCAAAGGTCAATATTGACATTTGTTAGGTTTTTGCCAAAGGGGCCGAAATATTTTTTAAAAGATGTTAAAAAAAAAAATGTTTTTTTTTAGGATTTAATAACAAAGGGGATACCAAAAAAAAAATATAAAAACTAATTCAGGCATTAATTGGGGTTAATGTCCAAAAAAATAAAAGGGGTTAAATTTTAAAAAAAAGTGATTTAAAAGAAATTTAAAAAATATATATATTTTAATGGACATATTTTTGTATGTATGTACCTGTCTCAGGTGTTTAAAATTGCCAAAATACAATATTTTGTCCAGATAATAAACCGTAAATACACTACAAAAGTTCAGTTTTCAATACTTTTTATCCTGTAATTAGTAAATTATTGATATAATTAAAAGGAAATAAACATTAATTTAAAACTCTGCTTAAAATGAAACATGCAATAAAACTGTTGGTAAATATGTTTCCTAAAATCAGCAAGCTTCAGTAGACTTCTGGTAGTGGCAAAATGGATAAAACTATAAATAATTGTTTTTTTAAGAATAAGACCCATTAAAAATTAGTAAGTTGTTAAATGTACTTTTTTTAGAATTTTGGGTTAGAAAAACCTTTTTTAAGTCATACATACTTTTTTTTAAGTCATTATCATTTATTTGGTAATATATGTTGCCCTGGGTAAATATTGAATAAATAATTATATTTATTGTTAGATGAGGATAACAAACATACCGACCAAATAAATGAATTTTTGGAGCAAGTAAAAAATAACCCCAAAACGATATAACATTTTTTACTAAGGATGGTTCCAAAAAAGGGGGGAAAACAATCAACAAATGACTGAGATACTTGTCAGTGATTTATGATGAATACAAAAGGAAAAAAGAGTCTAAAGGATATTATATATATATATATATATATATATATATATATATATATATATATATATATATATATATATATATATATATATATATATATATATATATATATATATATATATATATATATATTTTTTTTTTTTTTTTTTTCAATTTTCTTAAACCATTTATTTATAATAAGTTTCTTGTTTCTTGGGTATGGTTTTTTTTGTTATTTGTTATTTAAGGAAACACATCTTTTTTGACGTTTCGCCCATTATATTGGGTTTTTAAAAAAAAACATTTATTTTTGGTTATAAACCCAAAAAAAACGGACCAAAATTAACTATAGATTTTACATGTACAAAAAAAAAAAACAAAAAAAAAAAACATACACGACTTACAATGGCACTACGATGATTTAATAACATTTAAAAACATTGTTTTAATAATTTTTTTAATTTTTAAAATCGCACCTCGAAGAAAATCGGTAATCGGACTTTTAAAAAATGTATTGGTACAAATAACTTAGAATATGTTAAAAAATGTTATTTTTTTTTTTTTTGTTATTAGGAATTTTAGATTTATAAGAAAAGTAATGTTTTTTTTTATTTTTTTTTTTTTTTATTTAGATTTAATTTATAAAAGTAATTTACAAAATTTATATACAGGGTTGGGTTTTAAAAAATTTGGGGAGTTGGAGGTTTTTAACATATTAGATTATGATATATGTGGCTGATTTTTGATATCTTGTTTGTCATTGAGAGCTTGTGGTTTTTTTTTTTTTATGAATCTTTTTTTAAAAAGTTTTGGTGATTTTTCTTGGGTAAAATTTTGGGGGTTTTTTTTAAAAATCGAATTCATGTTTCAAATTTGCTTCATGTTTGTGTAGGTTGAAGATTTTGTATTTTGTGCCCATTAAGTCTGCTATCAAGATATTGTGTTGTTTTACCAATATTTTTTGGGGGCAATTTAAACAGGAAAAATTGAGTTAACCAGGTTTGACTTTCTTTTTTTGGGGACTTGGCTCTTTAAGGGTGTAAAATCTATAGTTAATTTTTTCCCCTTTTTTGGGGTTGGGGATAACCAAAAAAAAATTTTTTTTTTTGAAAAAGCCCAATATAATGGGCGAAACGTCAAAGTGATGTGTTTCCTTAAATAAAAAAATAACAAAAAACCTATACCCAAAAAAAAAAGAAACTTTTTATTATATATATATATATATATATATATATATATATATATATATATATATATATATATATATATATATATATATATATATATATATATATATATATATATATATATATATATATATATATATATATATATATATATATATATATATATATATATATATATATATATATATATATATATATATATATATATATATATATATATATTATTTATCATGGCACTTAGATCAGGTCTAAACCTTTTTTAGTTAATATGGCTATTTTTTAAGTTTTTAGTTCTTAGTTTCCTTCACATAAAATCAACAATTCAAGGACAATGAGCGCGATGCATCTTGGACAACGCAAGTCGAGCACTTATTAGATCTTAAGTAAATTACCACTAATAAAAGAAATCCATGCTGCTTAATAATATTAGGAAGATATTTAAAGAAATGAAAGAATAACCTTTGGAAGAAAATCATGCAACTATATTTGACAAGATCGATAAAACATGTTCCAAGATTAGAAACGACCTTCATAAGATACATGTTAGGAAGCTTACCAAATCTGAACATCAGCAACCTCCAGAAAGTACCAGTGACGGAATTAAAAGGACCAATAATAATCTATTTTTCATAAATCCCGCTGGTTCCGAACAATTCATTTTAAGCAAAGGTCTTAACTTTGCTCTGGCTTCCCAGAGGACACCGACATTTGACTGATAAGCTTCATTGAGACACTTTAACTCAATGAACCGGGGGCAGATAAATTGATTTGGAAGATAAGGACTGTACTAAAAAAAACCAAAAACAAGGGCCACCAACACCACAAAGAAGGAAGGTACAGTAATTAGTAATTTACAATGGGTAGAAGCATTAGGATCCTTCCAGCAGATTAGGACCCTGCTACTGTGATAAAAGATGCGCAAGAATATGACATAAAAATTAAAATATCGCTTGCCAAGGATAAATCTAGACTACTACCCAGTGACCTTGCTAAAAAAAATTTAAAAAAATACCAAACTTTATATAAATATAAAAACTACATTCCTAATAATATCAAAATATCTTTCACAAAGATAATGTGCCACAGGTCTAACTATTGCAAAATTAAGAGATTCAGCAACCAGTAATTTAAGTAGATTTCTCCTTTAAGTTGTCCTACCATTAGCTGGTAAAGCATTCTCTTTTGTTAAAAAAACTTTTAACACTTTGAAAAGACTTTTAATAACATAAAATTAGCTTCCACAAGACAAGTTTGTCAGCTTTGATGTTGAAAGCCTGTTTACCAACTCGTCCTTGAAAGCATTATTAGAAATCATCGGAGCAAGCTTAACAAATAACCTGACATTTTTACAAAAAACTTTATTACTCCTGAAAGGTGTGATGAAGTGAAGTTTTTAATTTGATCAACACCAATATGAATCCGCTTCAATATGTTTATGCTAAAACGTTCATGAATAAGATTTTTACGAATTATAATGTGGAACCAATAGTACGACTACCTGAACAAGATACTTCCTCTCTCCTAACTCTTTCACATGTAAAAGAAATGTCCGGAAAGATTGGATGGATAGCTTAATAGTATGTATTTGATTACATACTATTAAGCGGTCTTGAAATCTGTATCAACACTTCGAAGCATCTTAACAAAAATCAAACCTAAATCATTTAAACGGGATAAAGAGTGCATCTACAAGGTACCATGTGATTGTGGGGGATCGCACATTTAAAACACAAAACATTTCTTTAATGTAAGAAACATACCATTAAGTGATTAGAAGTACTGGTTGTCTACAAGGAAACTTACTAGAAAAAGCGCAATTTTAGAGAAGCTGTTTTTATTGAGCATACCAGAAAACTTTCAGTGCTGTGGAAATACCCACTATTTGGAAACCACGTATAAAGCGCACCAATGATGGCGTCCTGGGTGAACAACCTCACGCTTGACCGATCCCAACACTGTCACAGTGAATACTCTACCATACTACATAAAGTCAGTAGCCTTGGGAATTAAATTAATTACACTTGAAAACGGACAAAGATAGAACTACCCAAAACGTCGATTAAATAGTAAAAATTAAGACAATCGAAGTTCGAAATAATTTTAGTGTTATTAATTTCTTGAAGCTTAAGCAAAATATTAAACGAAAATATATCTGACGAATTTTTGGTATTTTTATATATTTTTTTCTTATTTTGTATTTTAGACTCTATTTCATTTTATAAAACATAACAGTGAATGGGTGTATAGCAAGTTGGGTGTTACTGAAAAGGAAGAAACAATATTACCAAATAAAGTTTTAAGCGCCCCTAAACCACTGATGCAAAAAATGTTTCATGTTGGCTACAGACCGTTTGATCAGGTATACCTATATTATGTATGAAATGATTGTCTTATATTTAAGTCATTTTTTTTTTGTAAAATTTAAAAAAGAATTTTTAAAATAGTCAATTCTATACAGCGCAATAACAAAATATAATAAGCTGAAAGCTTTACGACTAATTGCATAGTAGGCATATCATATCATTTAGATTTAAAGTTGGGCTCACGCTATTTATCTTTACACAACAGACAATATATTTGAAATAGTATTTAGTTTGTTATATTATCTTATAAGGTAAAGTGCTATTAAACATGGGCACCCACCTTCAAATATACAATAAATTATTTAAATTATATTTTAAATATATTTAATTTAATCAAGTCGGTTAACAAAAATATCAGTTTTTTTTTAATTAGCGGTGTTTATTGTTTGTGTGCGCTACTAAGTTAGAAAACAATGCTTGTTTTTATTTTAAAAAGTAGAAGAATTTATGGGTAAAAAAGCTTTATCCGCTTAGACGTAAAAAATAATAAAATATGCCCCAAAAACTTAAGATTTAAAGAGGCAACTAAAATCAAGAGCAGATAAGTATCATTGCGTATTCAAGTTTAAACCTAAATATGCTAAAGGTGCATCTAGATGAGCATAAATAAAGTTATATTGCACAATTATTTCTGTGTAATAACAACATTTTTTCTTAAGAAAAAATCCATTATGGAGTGACAAACTGAAAAAAAGACTAATCTTTAATTTTTAGACTTTTTCGCAATCCCTAATATTAAAAAAAGCATTTTTTAAACAGCAATGTTTATTAAGCTTAACGTCATATCTGTTGCCATTTCTTGTGTGAAATGTTTTCTTTTAAAACAAATTTTTTTCCAAGTGTTAATAATAAAAAATCTGTTACTTTGCTTGTCATTAATAAAAAATAATAAATCTATATTTAAAAAGATAATAAAAATATTAAATAAATTAGGCGCTTAGGTAATCCTAATTTTAAAAGAAAATTGGCCTTCTTGCTTTTAAAGTTATACCGGAATGTTTAAATTTTGGATTATGTAAAGCATTTGATACAAAAGTGGTTTTCTCGTTATTAAATCATGGCTAGACATTTACAAAATATAACATATTTTACTAAATAGGATTTTCGGGCTTCGTTTCTTAAATTGCTATACAAACGAGTACATAAATATTGTGAACTTTGGTAGATTTTTGTCTTCTCAAATAACCCCTTGTACTTTAGACAAGCACATAATTAAAAAGTTCCCTAAAATGTTCTCTTAAGGTATGTACACACCGAAAAAACAAACAAGAACAAACATTAGCGAACAAACGTTTTTTTTAGTGTAGACAGTTAAAACGCAAACAAACGTTTGTTTGTTCTTGTTCATACATGTTCGAGTAGACGTCGGTACATCAAAAGGTATGTACCGTAATCTGGGGCGAAGACGGACAATTTTCGTACATTTTTTTGAGTAAATTTTAGAAACAGAGTCGAAAAATTGTGAAAAAATTAATCAAGAATCTTCAATGTATCTGCAATAAGATCTAAGGAAAATAAGTTTTAAAATATTAACCCCCACCACTTTTTTTTAAGTTGGAGAGTGTCCACCTTCGCCCTTATGGGTGGGGTGAAGACGGACAGGCGTTATTTTATACAGAAAATTGTGTTAGACCCCGGTGGAGGCTGAAAGCGGACACCAAAGGTGGAAAAAATATATTTTTGATATAAAATAAGGACATAATATCGAAAATCAAACCAAATTTCATGTACTTTTTAATGTTTTATTTAAAAATACAGCATAACAGAAAACTCTAGAATAGGTATTTTCTTAAACAGAACAAAACAAATAAACATTCGAATATTTTCAAATCTTAAAAATATAAATCTTAGAAAAATAAATTATCATTCATTTTAAACCGACAGAAAACAAGAATATTTTCTTAAATAGAACAAAAAAAGCATTCTAATATTTTCAAATCTTTAAAACCTCTCTGGGGAGCTCTTAATCGATTTTAAAGTATTTTGGCAAAAAGGAAAATGGTATCTTTGTCGCCTCAAATCACAGACATTTCTTAAAATCTTAACTATTGAGCTTTCTTACAAGACTTTCATCTTTACAACTGGATATGTAAAATATGAACCCATTTTATCAGATGTTTGTTTGGGTAAGAAATTCACTGGGAAAACGTCTTTGCTATTGTCTACCATAGCTTCTGTCACAACCGATATAATATTTTTTGGAATTATTATGAGGACATGTAAACTAAACTAAAACATAAATTCCTAATTCAACACTGTCTAGTCCTATATCAGTCTTGTCGATATCACTTGTATTAGCGTCATTATCACAGTTGTTGGGATTGTCTTCCTTGGCTTTTTCTTCTTCGCCGTCCTCAGATTCTACGTCTATAAATTCTTCCAATTCATCACTGCTTCCTAAATCCATTTCACTTTCGCTTTTTTGACGTTCCATGGAGATCTTTGAGGATATTCCTTTGCCGGCAGCCACATAAATTTTTTTTCCCGTTTTTTCTTTTGTTTCAGTAGTATAAACCCTTTTTTCATTAAGAAATTCTTTTAAATGTTCGAATCCAGTGTTGATTATTCTCGTTTTCCACGTCGTCTTCCTTCTACTCTATCTGGATTTTCTTCAAAACAGCTTCCGGACAGAGTGGAAAAATTCCGCAGCTTCTGAAGCCTGACTTTATGTTGTTCTCTATGTTTTCAATTTTTTCGATTGCTTGCTGTAGAAGTCTCGGGAATTCAGATTCTAATATGCATCCTTTGTTTTTCATTTTCCAGTCTGTTAAGATAGATCTCCACGACTTCTTAAAAGGTGCGAAAAATGAAACATCCAAGGGTTGGAGGAGGTGAGTTGCATTGGGGGGTAACAAGACAAAAGCTATATCATTCTCTTTACAGCACTGAAGGACATGTAACGAAATATGCGATGCCAAATTGTCCCCAATGATAACTTTCCTGCCAGGTAATTTTCTAAAGTGTGGAAGAAGAATCCTATCGAACCAATCATCGAATGTTGCTGAATCAAACCACCCAGACTTAGTGCGATTATAAACCGTTCCAACTGGGCCTCCTTCGACCCATGTTGGGATAGATGCACCGATCTATAAACAACATAGGGAGCAATAATTCTCCTGAAGCGCTGATAGCCATCATTATGGAGATGCTTGATTTACTAGAGTCTACAATCCTTTCAAGCCTCCTTGTACCGGCGACATAATACTTTAGATTTTCCTGGGTCGTCGGTTAGATTACTTTCATCATAATTTATGATGTTGCAGGGTGGAACGTTCTCTATTGTTTTTCTTAAATTTTCGAAATAGCTCTGTATAATTTCTTTATTTACGGCAGCCCGCGCTCTTTTTTATGTTCTGGGCGAATCGTTCCGTTAATATATCATGTCGACGTAGAAACTTAAAAAACCACTCAGTGCCAGGATGGTTGTCTTTAAATTGCGGAATTTTTCTTCCTGCCCTATCTAGAAAGCTTTTCACTAACATTCTTATGTCAGTTCTGGTAATCGGAAGGCCATTCAGAAAATTGAATTATTCCCTCAACTAACGTTTTCATCTGCTTCGAAAGACTTGTTTGTCCTCCATGTTTTTTTGTTTTATGGCCTTTAATTTTGTCACATAACGTGGATTTCGGTATTTTATAATATTCCGCAGCTTCCCTCAACCCTTTACGACGGTTTTTAACATCAGTGATAGCCCTTTTCAGATTTTCTTCCGTGTAATTCATAAAGGAAATGCCGATTTTCTTGCGATATTTGCGAACCATGCTGTTCGCCTTCACCCCTATAAAAAGCAACTCAATTAAACTTCTGAAATTTTCTTTAACGATAAACAATGAAAGGGCGTTTTTATAACGGTTATTTATTGCCAATAAACTGTTCAACACCTAATAATATGTTTCACTTGGGCAGCTCTAACTCTCTTTTGTGTACGTACAAGGCTTTCTTTTTAAAGTTTGTAAAATGGACAAAAATAGCTGTTTTCGTAGAACCTTACCTGCGTGCTCACTAAACGATTTTTATCAATAAACACCGCGCTCTTTATCCGTACGTGAACCCAAACTGATCCGTTGACGCCTATATTTCACAATATTAGCTCGACGCGTTTAACGACTTTGACGAAAACGACGACAATACCCGATTGTCCACCTTCACCCCTACTGTCCGCCTTTGCCCCATTTTACGGTACACACCGAAAAAATCAACAAGAACAAACATCAGCGAACAAACGTTTTTCTTCAGTGTAGACAGTTAAAACGGCGAAGAAACGTTTGTTTGTTCTTAGTCACACATGTTCCAGTGAACGTCGGTACATCAAAGAGAATTTTTGTTTATATGGTCATCCATAACTATTACAATTAGTCGAACAAGAGTAAACAAACATTTAGTTGCGCTATGTAGACAGAAAAAGCGAACAATAAACAAAAAAAAACATACAAAGAAAGTGAACAAGAACGAATGTTTGTTTTTGTTTGTTTTTTCGGTGTGTACATACATAAAGACAAATAAATTTTGTTCGTCGTCATCCATAACTTTTCCCACTGGACAAACGAATACTTGATTGCGCTATCTAGACTAAATAACGCAAACAATAAACAAAGAACACATACAAACAAGGTGAACAAGAACGAATGTTTGTTCTTGTTTGTTTTTGCGGTGTGTACATACCTTTAAAATAAGAACCCTTTCCCAAATAATTAAACTTATTAAGTTACTGGAATTTTTTATTTCTTAAGATTAAAAATGTATTTTTATGTTAAAATAACAAAATACCCAGGAGGCTGCGCTGCCTCCGGTAGTAAATTAGGACGGCTCCCAGGAAAAAAAATACCCCACAAATTTCCAATATCATTATAGCCCACTGCCAATTTCTCAAATTCAGTATTTTTTTTTAAATAAATTAAATTATTTATGTTTGTGTTGTATTTTTTAACTAAAAAAAAAAATGGGTAGAACAACTAAAATCTTGCATCCAAGTTATGTGGCACTTGGGATTCATATAGCCTTTGTAGGTTATCATAAGGGTAAAAAGGAATTATCCTTACCAAGCTTTTTCTTCTCCTAATAGCTTGTTTTACCAGGAGTTTCATTTAAATTTTGCAAGTGATCAAAAAAAGTTTTAACTAATAAATTGAAATGTTAGTTACCAAAAGCTAGTTTAATAACTGGATGTTGTACCTAATTATTCTAAGCAAAAGTTCAACGTCCCTTTAAAAAATTGTTTTTTTCCTTTACTATGAACAAGTAGTATTTAAACTCTAAGCCTGAAAATTATCATCTAAACGACTTAATAAAGGTAATAATTTATGGCTAACTGCCAAACTTTTTGTTTCTATAGGTAATTAGAAATAAGAATAA
>JAHBCN010027254.1:0-10207 GCA_019359885.1 Listronotus oregonensis | reverse complement strand
TTTAATAAAATTTAAGGGTCATTCTTCAATATTTAACAATTTTAAATTACAAATTAGCCACTTTTGATTTTATTGGTAAAATTTAAAAATAATAGTATGCAAAATTTTAAAAAATTATTAAAAAATTTGAATGTTTGTTCACTCATGTAACTAAAATGTTGCGATATAGTTAAATTGACAAAAATATTTTACCGCCCTATTATGTTAAAGTACCACCGACTTTTAGCATAAAAAATAGTGTGGTAGAGCAAGTACATAGTAAAAATTTAAAAATCGCCAGAAAATGAAAGTTTAGAAATTCAATGAAATGGAAAAACAAATAGGTATCATAGGTATAAAAAGCAAAAAAGGATATCCCTTTGTTTAATCCGCCTTGTAGTTTAAGTATTATGAATGTTTCTGCGGAATTCGTAGCAAAAAAGGTACTTTTATCAAAACTAATAAGGCGACCGATGGCGACGGTTAGCGCTGACATCGGACGAATAAATGAAAATGTATGATCAACTACAATGTAGAAGTAATAGACTGCTATAGGAGCGCTTAAATTAGTGCGAACACGAGCGAACGAACGAATGAATTCGTTCTGCCCCCTCGTTCGCAAACGATCCGTGGAAACTCATCATGTCGTCGGAAACAGATGACAACATTATAATTAGCGCTGCCAGTTTTGTAGTTATAGCGGGCCTTTCGCAAAAACGTAAAAAAATAAAAGAAAATGGTTTTTTTAATTTGTTAAAGAGAAGAAACCATACAGGGAGCAAAGCTTTGTTAATGGATTTAACAAGCGATAACTTGGGCCAAAAAAAACTTTTGTAGAATGTCTGTGACAGATTTTTGGCGTTCTCGCCTGAATGATGCAAGAAGCGAATTTATTTTCATCCACATCGCAATTTAATTCTGAAGAAATGTCAGTCCACGCATCAATTTTATTGTTGGTTATTTTGTACAAATTTGATTTTGGATCCCATAAGCACGGTTTGCTTCTATATAATTCGATTAATTGAAGGGTGTTCTCGTTTGTCCACTCCATTCTGTATTGGTCTATATTAAACGACTTATAAATACCAATAAGTATTAAAATCTACTTAATTATTTACCTGCAAACATACAATTTTATTATATTAACGCAGCCCATAAATTTCGTTTGCTAAGAGCGAATTCGCTCGCTACTAACTAGACACCGTTTACATTGAGCACGAATTTTCTTTGATGATTCGCGGATTTACCGACAAGCGTCGGAACATGCGAGAACACGAACGAATTCGTTCGGTCTTCTTCGGTTCGCCATTTAAATTGGGCGAGCGTAAGCGAACGAATTCGTTCGTTCGCTCGTGATCGCACTAATTTAAAAAATCCTTATCTCCGTTAATTTTCAATATTAGAAGCTGATCTTTTGAGAAATGATAGTCAATAACATCTACTTTGAGCTGCCGAAAGGTAAAAATTATCGCATTAATAGTTTTTAGTCAATCGCACTATAAACAAATTAGGCCCTTGGCAAATGCCGTGAATATTAGGCAAATGGTCCGATTTAAATTATTAAAACAGCTTTTTAAAGTTGAGATTAAAAGCTACCATTTGTATATCTCACATTTTCATATAAGTTTGGAGAACATTGTTAAAAATGCTTGTGAACCTAGCACCTCAAGTTTTTTAATCAAAAGAGTTATAGCCTAACAAATCACATGTTGTAATATAAGTGGAGTTTTAAAAGTAATTTAGTAAATGTAAATAAACAGGGTGCCCGGATATGATACAAGTTTGTATAAACTTTTTTCGTATGGGCCTCCTTTTTAATTGGCTTCCAAAGAGCTCCAATGGAATTAGGTTTTTTAAATATAATTATTGAACCACTCGGTATCTTCCAATTTTATTTTAATAAGATGTAATACCAAGTTAGACTCTTAAAATTACTATCAAAGGAAGTGTTGTGAATTACTCATAGCTGCAGAGTCAGTCTAAGTTTTTAACAAAACTTTAACTATTGACTAAAAATTAGATACTCTTTATTCATGTCGCTAATCCTAACCGTTTTCGAAAAAACGTCACTTTATTTACACTGGTAGGTAGGTTAAAGTGAGTGGACTTTTTACGCCCTCCACTGCGACCGCTCGGTCTATTGTGGCTCACACCTTTTAATATTTCTCCCAATAGAATCGAACTTCTAATGAATCCGATACCAGTGGGAGAGAGTTCTTACATCTCTTTTTTTACTCGTGTCGCTACCGGAAACGAGCCCAATATGTTCTGGTGTCTCTGTCTCCTGGAGAGTATGACGAGCAGACGGTTAGATCCGTCATGCCCTCCTCTCCCGGTCTAGTGACGTGGGTAGCTATAGTCTGACAACCGTATCTGTAACAGTGCGGCGTCGGTAAGGGGAAGGAAGTTGTAAACCAAACATGGCGTACTTCATTCATAAAAAGCACAGCGGCGTGCGGATTTTCCAAAAGTTGAAAATGAAATAATGTGTACAGTATACATTTATGTTTTATTTAAAATATATTTTAAATGTATGGTCGTCACCAAAAATAAAGGCATTTAAAGACCATCAGTAACAATTTCACAAAATATTTTATGGAAAGTTAAAAATGCAGAAAAACGTCATCATCTAATCGTTTTTTTATTTGTTTACCTCTAAGATAGGCGGTATTTTTAATTTTTGGTAATAATTCAAAATGAGGAAACTTCGTTCTACGTTCCCTGTAGTATTGTCATTGCAATTTTTGATAAATGACAAAGAAATTTATAAAATAAAAACTTACTAAGTAAGCATTACTATTACCATAATGTAAAAACATTAACTACCCATGTCTCGTCCAAATGTATAATATTTCGCCCTTCTTGGTGATATTTTCGTATTTCATGTATATATTTGTACCTCCAATGTAATATATTAGGACGCTCCATTTATTTTTTTTTTATTTTGAAATTTACGCCAAAAACCGTTTGATATTAGTAACGTCCTAAGTGTTTCCCTAGAATATGAAAAATTTAAATCTTCTCGCAATTTTTGCAACAATTTTCTACTTGTCGGGACAACTTTCAATTTAAGATAAAACCTATTTATCATATGTCTTATCACTTGAAAATCAAAATTTTTATTTTTCTCGACAGGAGAAAGACGCCGTCGTTTTTTTTAGGACTGAATAACATTTGATTGGGGTTATTTTCCAACCGTTCCTTATCTTCTTT
This sequence comes from Listronotus oregonensis, assembly GCA_019359885.1. NCBI lineage: Eukaryota > Metazoa > Arthropoda > Insecta > Coleoptera > Curculionidae > Listronotus > Listronotus oregonensis. The sequence goes on along the minus strand of JAHBCN010027254.1, from coordinate 7,015 downwards.
ATTAATTTTTCGTACAGTTGATACGGCAACTCCGGTGTAAAGAGATAACCGATCAAGCTTACGTTTAAGTGGCAATTTTAAAGAATTGCTTGCGGCTTCTTCATCGCAAACCCTATTAACAAAATAAAGCAAAAATAAAATGGACAAAAGTAGCTTTTATTTAATTTATGAAAAGCTGTATGCTTTATTCTGTGTATTACAGTGTTAGTTCTGAAATAAAAGCGTATTACTCAGTCTTTATTTAGTGACAAGCGGGTTGCCTAATCATCGAGACTTGCCCGCTTTCTTTGTTACTTGCTAACAGCTTAATGAAAACAATACTTTTTTTATATTTTTGACGTAAAAAATGGTATAAAGACGAATAAAGACCCTCTTCGTAAAAAATGTTGCAAACATATGACTTGATAACTTTAGTTGCCGCTACATATTATAAAGCTTTCTTATTCGTATATTTAATGTTTAAATTCAATAGAAAAAAACATGATTACTGTTTTATAAGATTATTACTTACCTATAAACATTTGCTATTACTTCTTTTGTTTGACCATGTAGTGTCTTTCCGCAAGTAGATTTGTTCATTTTAAAACAATACTAATACTATTAAAATACTATTTAAAAATCAAATAAGAACTAAAAAATGTATATACAAGGCAGAAAAACAAAACAAGCAAAATTACACAACACCAAATTTAAAACTTAGAAATAAGGATAAAACCTTCGACCTCCGACACTGAATGTTTAAATATTCGACATTCCCAGAGAGGAACCAGAAACAGCGCAAACACTTCCAATCACAAATAAATTTACCCCATAGAAACAAAACATGTGACAAGCTCCACCAACCAGGTTCGTTTACTTCGCAACTGGACAAACCTTTTGTTTGATGTTGCCAGTTTAGACGAAATCGATTAGGTCTTTTGAAAATAATTACCTAATAACATAATATTCCTTAGTAAAACAAAATAGATATTAAATAAAAATTAAAGTATATAACAACCACATTTAATTCTCATTTTGTTATTGTAAAAAAAAATATTTTAACATTAAAATTATCACTTGAGTATATAGTAGTAAGTACTATTGCTTTCTTGTAGTTAAACTTGGCACACACACATATATTCGTTCGAAATAGTTTAAATTTCTTTTGCTGCTACAGTTAAGTTTGTCAGACTATACCAGGTCCTTGATACAGGAACCAGATGTTCTTTCTGAGGCCGCATCTCCGGCCTTACCCTATGAAAATGGTCCTCCGCTTTCTGTTTAAAGCCAGGGAACCCTTTTTCCTATAAAGGCGGTTCTGTCCGCTTTCTGTTTGGATTCAGGGAACCCTTGCTAAACAACTGTTTGTTCGGGATGGATTAGCCCTTCCCCGTGAAACAGGCGCCGGTGACTTCGGGGGCCTTTCTAAACGGATTCACCCGTTTCGGTCGGCGCACCTTTGTCTGCTTGTGATCTTGAGTAGCACCTCTCGAAAGGGATTTATTCGTTTCGGTCAGGGCACCTTTGTCACTTTTTTCCTATGAAAGCGGTTCTGTCCGCTTTCTGTTTGGAGCTACCGAAGTAATAGTCCACTACGGCAGAGCCCCGCATTACCGCAGTAAGGCTAGATACTCTGAGAGGTCGCCCTGTATCTCAGAAGCACCGTTGGAGACACCTGTTTTAGGCACAGGATGTCATTCACTCATCAGCACGGTATGCTAACACCTTGAGTTAAGCCTTGTGTTCATCTTAGCTTCGGATCCCGTTCCATACGCTAGCCGAAAGAGTTGCCGATAACCAGCAACTCTAGCGCATGTTCCAAAAAATCCTACTGGGCCCAACCACGACGACGACATGTGAACACAGGGTTGGGTATTTTTACACTCTTAGGCCCGGTTGTACAAACAATGGTTCAACACAAGTTTTCTTGAACTGCAGTTCACTGTTGAACCCAGTTCAGAATTTTGAGTGTTGTACCACTGCAGGTTTACTTGAACTATCAGTTGAAAAGCCCACAATAAAAAGGAAGAAGAAAATTGCCACAACCTAACATAATCAAAGATTTTATTAAAAAAAAACTTAATAATAATTATATGTATTTGTATTATTGTATTTGTTTTTTTTTTATTGTTTAAATTTAAATTTTTCTTCCTTACTACTAAAAAATAAATCACAGATGATAAATACACATTGTATGAAAAAATCCTTGTTTGGTTCCTGTAATTTTCTGTATCTGCCCCTCCAGGAGATTTAATTTTGTTATGCGTGCAATCCATGGCTTCAATATTAAAAAATCCTCGCCTCACAATGTTAATTTCAGATTCAGTTCTTGGCATTTCTATTAATTTTAGCCCCAATTGGGCAACTGATTTTTAAACCATAAATATTTTTCGACTTGCCGTTGACTTGTAAATACCTCCAAAATCTCCAACAACTTGCAGAAAACTCCCAGTGGCTAGAAATCGTAAAGCAGTGCATACCATTTCAGTAGGTGTTAGTGCATGGTTTCTAAAAAAATTAATAGAATATGTAAACTTAAAATCAAATGTAATTAAACAATATAAATCTTACTTGTCTGTAACAAATGAAATTTGTTAAAAAATTTCATCTATGATAAATCTCACAGCTTGTTGCTTCAATCTTACTCTGGTTTTAAATTATTTGTCATAACAAATGTGCAAATGATCTGGTCTGGTTTATTTCTGTATACTTATGGGGCTCGAGAGTGTGCAACATTATTAAGTTATTCTACAAAATCCTTGTCGTCTGTCATATTTTTCCATACAAGATCCATATTTAATTATAAAAACCGAATAAGTATCGACTTTTAAAATATAAAAACAAAATATTTAAAACACAAGATCTGTCAAAAGAGTGAGGTTAAAAATTACTTAAAAGGAGTTGAACTCATCTTGAACGACCAAATTCTGACGTTCAAGATCAACCACAGTTCACCGTCTGAACCGGCTTTGTACAACGAGTTTTTTTCGTTGAACCGATGATCAGCGTGAACTTCGGTTGAACGTCCATTGTACAACCGGGCCTTAGTCCCCTAAATTCTGTAGGGTTAAATTTTAATTGAAAAAGAGGAATTTTCTTCTGTCACCTACACAATGGTTTCAAAAAAAGTTAAATTTTTACTTAAAAACTTTGTAAGAGGGTTCAATATGAGCTTTGTGAAGTCTAAAACATTCGCGAGCTCGACAATTTGAGAAAATTCCTCTTTTTCATAGTATTCCATCTTATTAAAATAAAATTAAAACATACCTGGTGTTTCAATAATTATGTCTAAAAAAATTGATTTTATTGGAGCTCTTTGGGACCCAATATCTTCGAAAGGGAGGCCTATAGAAAAAAAAGTTTATATAAAATTGTAGGATTATTTTTACGTGTTCTTTAATATCCTGGAGATTTCCCACACTTTCCCAGGATCCCTGTATTTTTAGTAAGTTGTATTTGCTTTTAGCTAGAGACAAAAATAAAATAATAAATAGGTATTTGTAAGTAGTTGTTATTTTTAAGTAGTGCAGTGTTACAGTTGCTACTCAAAATGCACTTTAAATAAATTATTTTATATTCTTATTACCAAAACAATGCAATATAGTTTTTTATAGCCATGATTTCATAAAACATATAATTAAACAAATTTTATATCTTTGCTTTACAATTATGTTCCAAATATGGCAATATTTTAAATAGATAAAAAAACATAAAAAATAAATTAAAAAAAGTTTTAGTTAATCTATCTTAAATAAAATTTATTGATATTAAATCTAAAAAGTGTGATTGTGTTTGTTTTGTATAGAACAACTTGCATATATTTTTTAAATTTTAGTTCACTGTTTCGCATTTTAAAAGTTTTTGTCCAACCAAAATGTTATTTATAAGATCCCTTGAAAATTTAATAAATTTTATATAAGTAAAACTTCCAGACCATTAGCCAAACGCATGAACGAACGTCGAACTTACATTAAAAACCCCAAGTCCACCACTAAAAAAACAACACGCATTTAATGACAACCACTTAATAAACTGGAATGTTTCTAGTATTTTAGAAAAGGAAACTTGTTCAAAAAACGTAAAATTAAAAAAATCGATATACCCCGGGACCACGACCGAAGCGGTCCCATTGTATAAAAACTTTTCTGGCGAGTAAACTTAACAAGAACCTTTTAAAAGATGACGGAACGCCATATACAGTGTGTCCCAAATTGGGCCTACATGTATTGGTAACTCGGGAACCATTAGAGCTACAGTGTTGGTTAAATTAGGAAAGTTTTAGACAATTTAATTGCAAAATTAAATCTGCTTTCAGATTTTATTTATCTTTTATGGTTTTTGAGATAACTAAGAAATACCAAAATGGTGCATTTTTAGCTTTTGCCTGTAGCTCGCAAACTACCAATTTTACGGTTTTAAGATTACTACATTATTAGATCACTTTTTTAAGAAAAATTTAATTTAAGTAAAAATATTTTTGTAACTTTATTTTTGAGATATTTACCCAAACTTTGGATTTTCATACGGACGCCATATTGGATTTTTACATTTTTGAAAAGAGCTCTTCAAGAGCTTTTCATTGATGTATCACAAGTCTAGGTTTTCAGATTGCTTAAGCCCTAAAAGCGATAATTTTTGTTTATTTGATAGTAGGCTTAGACTAGACTGCGTAATGGCCGCCCCGTTTCATAAAAAACAAATGATACGCATCCGGAGCGGCATCAACCTAACCATAGACATTTAGTGATGAACTTGTTACCCTATGTAAGTTTAAAACTTATACAAAAAAAGTTATGCTTTTTGCAAAAATTAATACTTCCTAATATTACCTTAAACTGATAATAATTAAACACAACTGTAAAACAAAAATGTATCAGTAAACAAGAAAATAAAATCACAGTACATGTCTTCCTCCATTTTCCACATATTTCTCGCATGTTTTCAATACCTTGCGGGTTACTCGGCGTAACGTATTTCGGTTGATGGAAGCAAACACATCCCGTACCCTGTGTCCTAGTTCCAGCCTAGTTTCGGGCGGAAAAAACTCGTACACCTTATTTTTTGCGTGTCCCCATAAGTAAAAATCAGGGGGTGTGATGTCCGGTGATCTGGCTGGCCAAGCAATTGGCCCATTATTAGAGATTATGTTGTCATTAAAGGTATTTCTAAGGACATCCATCACCTCCCTGGTACTGTGCGCTTGACATCATTCCCCTAAAGACCCTGGACAATACGTGGTTTGTATGGATGAAAACGGTGTTTTTTTAAAGACCGAGGCACAGATGACTTAGGAATTCTTGTCTGTTCTTCCACTTTTCTAACCGATGTTGTGGGATCATCTCTAACGTTTTCCATTATAATCGCCTCTCTTGCTTCATTATTTTTTGTATAAGTTTTGGGATTCGGTCTCACAAAAAATCCATAGGCTAACAAGTTCGTAACTAAGAATCCAAAATGTCTTTGGTTAGGTTGTTGCCGCTCCGGAAATTGTTCTTTGTATGCAAGTGCTGCAGCTTCTGTATTTCTGTTAGATTTAAAATAAATTTCTAGCATATCCACCTTTTCATCATTGGAATAATTAAGAGCCATTATTGTAAATACTTAAAATAATTAAAACTTGAATTTTTGTTAAAGGCGTTTCTAAACGAAAAATAAGATGCAGCTAATTTTTACATTTACATTATTTAAATTATAAGATGCCTATCATTTGTTTTTTATGAAACGGGGCGGCCATTACGCAGTCTAGTCTAAGCCTACTATCAAATAAACAAAAGTTATCGTTTTTAGAGCTTAAGCAATCTGAAAACCTAGACTTGTGATACATCAATGAAAAGCTCTTGAGGAGCTCTTTTCAAAAATGTAAAAATCCAATATGGCTTCCGTATGAAAATCCAAAGTTTGGGTAAATATCTCAAAAACAAATAAAGTTAGAAAAATATTTTTACTTAAATTAAATTCTTCTTAAAAAGTGTTCTAATAATGTAGTAATCTTAAAACCGCAAAATTGGTAGTTTGCGAGATGTTAAAAATGCACCATTTTGGTTTTTCTTAATTATCTTAATAACCATAAAAAATAAATAAAATCTGAAAGCAGATTTAATTTTGCAATTAAATTGTCTAAAACTTTTCTAATTTAACCAACACTGTAGCTCTAATGGTTCCCGAGTTACCAATACATGTAGGCCCAATTTGGGACACACTGTATAATAAAAACCTAATAAGGACTCATTAGGTTTACTTTTAAAATATTAAACTTTCCTTTAAACCTATTATTTGTTCATGAATATTTATTATTATTTTTTAATTGTTACCGACCGACGTAACAAGATTATCCCAATCAAGTCTTTTAAGAAATTAAATACCGCATAAAAAATGCTAGACTTAATTAATTGCCCATTCAATTTTAATCATCTTAAAAACATAATAGTAGTGTCGAGAAAGTAATGAGGTGTATATATGTATATTGCAATTTTTTATGTCCGTGTTATTATATAATACTTACAGAATCTGAAAAAGTAGATTATATCTAATTTTAAAATTCACATAACAACTTTTTATTTTAAAACGGGTTTAATTTTTATTTTTACACTATTATTGCTTTCATTTTTTAACTTTATGCCAGTATTTTTAATGAGATTGTAATTATTTATTTTTATGGCTTTAAGATGGTAAGGCAGCCATGTTACACAGTCCACATTTTATTTTTTTCTCTAGCTCAGTTTACAAAGATTTTTTTGGTACCTAAAAACAGTGTTATCTTTTAAAAAGTTTCGGAAAAAATGTGAATTCGCCCCGCTTGATTTAACCCCCTTTAAAGTTAAAGAGTGAAATTAAAAGTTTAATTGTCCGTTAGTTCAGTAAGTCTGAAGAAACCTCAAACCTGAAGATCAGGTTGGGCCGTCACATTTTTTTTTAATTTGCAGTTATTAATGTATACAATAACCTCTGAAAATAACATATAAAAAAAATGTCCGCAAGGGAACAAAATGGCCCTCAAGAGCCCGGAAATCCGTTTTTCAACAAATTTGGTCGATTA
>JAHBCN010027253.1:0-10153 GCA_019359885.1 Listronotus oregonensis | reverse complement strand
TTTAAGAAAAATTATAATATAAATAAATGAAACATTTTATTTATTAAAACTAATTCAAAAATATACAGTAATTATGCCTACAGCACGTCGATTTTATATTATTTTTTAAGAATATATTAGAAATTTTAGAGAAAAACAATCCTTCAAGTGCTGTAGTAGTCGATGCAATGAAGCACTCAACCTCGGAATTTTTTGCATTAAGATGGATCGGAATGCGGTTTTTTGCATTTGCATTTTGCAAATTTTTGTAAAAAAATGTATCTACTTTGTGACTTATACAAACCGCAAATTGCATTGCTGCAGCCAAAAATGCATTAAAAAAATGCATTTTTTAAGACTGCTTTCGGAAGATTTAATAAATTTGTAAATATAAGTCAGAACTGGCCCAAATCGAGTTCTCGGAGGTTTTCGAGTTCGCTGATCACGACGTTCAAATTGACCCATAGCCGACCTGAAGCTCAGGAACGCCAATAAACGCCATCCCCGTGGGAATCTCCCTGGACGCGAACCTTATCTCCGAGGGTTTTCCTTACACAATCGAAAAAGACGAACCGAAAATCGTTATGAGAGGTTTTTGGGGCGCTGAATCCAAATATCACGGTGGAAACGACCCCCCGAACTCCTGGTGCACCGTAACTAAAAAGAACTTTTAAAAAATATGGAAAATATCAAGATATTTTTTAAATCAGAAGTTGATTTTGACAAAAAAACGCTCCTACAATGATTTTCGAGCTATTTATGGCGATCTTGTCAGGAAAATTCTCGGGAATGACGTCCACGTCCAGGTTCCGCAACACCAGGAGTCCGGGGGTGTTCGCCCATGCCACATTTAAATTTAGCGACCCAAAAAACTCCCGGGTTGCAAGTTTCTCGGGGATGACGTTTAGGGCCCGGTTCGGTGCACCAGGTGTTCGGGGCGTCGTTTCCGCCGTGAAATTCGGATTCAGCGCCCCAAAAACACCCCTTAACGATTTTCAATTTGTCCTTTTCGATTTTGTGAGGAATACCCTCGAAGATGAGGTCCGCGTCTAGGTTCCGGTCCACCAGGTGTTCGGAGGAGTGTTCGCCGAAGCCATATCAGCGACCCAAAAAACCCCCGAGCGTCTAGTTTCTCTCCTTCCGCGCGTGAATTTTGGGGTAGTCCCACGGAGATGACGTTCGTTGGCGTTCATGAGCCCCAGGTTGGCTATGGGTCAATTTAATCATCATAATCGTGATTAGCGACTTCGAAAACCCTTGATAGCCCGGTTTGGGCCAGTTTTAAATCATATTTACAAAGTTAATAAATCTTGCAACCTCTCCTTAGCCTTTCTAAGCTCGCCAATATTATTTAAGGTTCTTTGTTAAGACGATTAATTTCATTTACAATTTTTTCTTTCATTTCTTCCGTGTTTGTGTTCCCATTTTGGTAAACGACATTCTTTAAGTGACCCTATAGAAAAGTGTCCAAAATTGTAATATCTGGACTATTAGGCTGATTGTATCGGCGATTGAGATGCTGCACAACTTGACGAACAGCATGGGGCGGCGCTACGTCTTGTTGCCAAATTATCTTGTGATACGTTTCAAGTGGCAATTCTTCTAAAATGTCTTCAATATCGTTTTTAACAAGATTGAGATATCTTTATCCAGTTAAGGATCCCTCATAGGGTATTGGCCCGACAATTCTATTGTTAAGCACACCACACCAGACATGAAGAGAAGGCCTCCTTTGGTATTTAATCTCTTGAAATTTCCTGGGATTTTGTCTTGCCCAGCTGTGCGTATTGCGTCAGTTAAACATTGCCGATGTAGTAAACGTAGCTTCACCCGTCCAAAGAATCGTTTGAAACAGGGTAGGATCGTTATCTTGTTCATGGATTACATTATGGGAAACAAATTAAAGGCGAAGTTTTTTTTGTTAAATGCTGCACTGGAAGAACGTAATATGGAAGATACTTAAAATATTTCAGTGTTCTTTGAACCATCGCATAGGTTACTCTTCTTCTTGCAGGACCATACCTCAAGTTTCTAACTGCGTCAGTAATTGACTTCATGGGATACAAAGTAAAATAATTTAGAATAGCTCGATCCCGGTTTCTTTTTCTTGTTGTAGTCCTTTTTCTAATATGTAACTATTTAACCTTCAGTTTTAAAATCGTTTTTACTGATATATTTTGGTGGAAATTTGCAACATATCTTCGTTGTGTTTCCCTGGCGTTTTTTCACATTTATAATAGAGAGTTATAATTTGAAGCCGTTCTTCTGATGAAAACCACATTATAAAACTACTCTAAAAAGTAATAAACTTATTTTTAAAATTTTTTACTTTGACAAATAAGCACCTGTGACCTGTGGCAAATTCTTAAGAAAAGCCATTTTACGAGTAAACTACCTTGAATACCTATTAAGCATTAGAACCATTTAATAGGTCTGTTTATTATTCAGTAATAGTGTACACTATTTTACACTTTTTTTATACACCCAGTCCTTAGATGCACCTTCCATAAGAGCGTGTACGTAAAAAAAGTGTAAAATATTGTACACTATTTCTGAATAACAAACAGACTAAATGAAGTGGACATAATCAACAAATCTTTTTATATTTAGCAAATGAAAAAATGTAGTTTTTAGTATTTGCAAATTCTATTGCAATAAAAAAACATTTGTTTTAATCATTCGATTGGATATAGAGATTTATACGCTGACATCAGCTGCATAAAGCAAAAATTTAATAAATATTCAATGAACGTAATTCAAAGGTTGAAATGCGGGAGTAACTAAAGCCCTGTATTATTGCAGCTGGTATGCAAGTGCGCATGAAACGGATATTTTAAAATTTTCGTTTAAATTCTTAACGAACCGGGTAAATGCATACCAAGTAGACAAATACACAAAGAAAAATTTAATAATACAAAATTTTTACATTTCATACACAGTTTGTACTTGTACATCATCTACGACTGTTGAAAACTTCATGCGTGACCCGTTTGGACCATCATGTATTTGGTTTCCAAAAAAAAAAATCAGGATAAAATTCAATTTAGAAAAAGAAGTTGCCGCGCAACGAGACAACACGAGAGAGTATATTCTTTCTTGTCCTGTGGACAAGGCTTAACTCAAGGTGTTAAGAACCGTGCTGATGAGTGAATGACATCCTGTGCCTTAAACAGGTCTCCAACGGTGCCTCTGAGATACAGGGCGATCTCTCAATATCTAGTTACTGCGGTAATGGGAGCTGTGCCTGGTGGAATATTACTTCTTCTAAACAGAAAGGAAAAAAGTGACAAGGTGCTCTGACCGAAACGGATAAATTGTTTCGAGAGGGCCACCCAAGGTCAAAAAGACAAAGATGGCCGCCGAAACGGGTGAATCCGTCTCAAAAGGTGGCCCTAAAGTCACAGGCGCCTGTTTCCCGAGAGGGGCTAATCCCTCACGAACAAACGGGTACTTAGGGATCTCTAAATCCAAACAGAAGGCTTACAGAACCGCCTTTAGGAAAAGGTTTCCCTGGTTTTAACAGAAATCGGATAGAACCGTCTTCATAGGGAAAGGCCAAAGAAACGGCATCAGAGGAACATCTGGTTCCTATAACAAGGACCTGTAGCTACCCACGTCATAACCAGGAGGGCATGACGAATCTAATCGTCTGCTCGTCATACTTTTCAGGAGACAGGGACACCAGAACACATATTGTGCTCGTGTCCGGTAGCGACACAAGTAAAAGGAAATGTAAGAACTCTCTTCCAATCTGATATCGGGTTCTTTGAAAGTCTGATCCTGTTGGTAGAAACATAAAAAGGTGTGGGCCACAATAGACCGAGCGGTCGCGGTGGAGGGCGTAAAAAGTCCACTCATTTTAAACCTAACCTAACCTAACCTGTGGCAGTGGTAGCTCGTGGTTTATCTAGCAGAAAGAGCTCAACATACAGAAGCAATTTTTGGAAATGAAAGTCCATTCTGCTGTTTCTTGTGAGAAATAAACTTATTGGTCATTTTTTAGTTTAAAATCTCACTAATCATAACTTTTTAACAGAGATCACTGCAAGAGCATTGACTCATTTTTTGCTCACAGTACTTCCCAAGAAACTTTTGATTGGTTTTAAAGTTGAAAAACACCTTTTAGTTTCTGATGTAGTCATTGGAATCAGAACAATTTTCTTTATAACCTGAACAATTTCCTTCAATGCATCAATTAATGTGTTTTCAATCATCGGCGAATCTACGATTTTTTTTATCCATAAAGTAAAAAATAATATATACCAGGTGCTGTTGGTCTTAGAGGAAATATTTTGGTAAAGAAAATTTTAATTTTGGTTAGTTCTGGTTAGTTTTAGTTTGTGAAAAAAAGTTGTTTTTTTTTAGTTTTCCTCCAGAAAAAATCGAACTTTTAAAGGCAAACCTTTTTTTGGACTGTTTTTTGTATAATTAATCAAATTTTATTGTCAAGTTCAAAATTTCGCAAAATATCAGTAGGTAGGTAGGTGGTAGGTAGGTAGGTAGGTAGGTAGGTTTGAAGTGGTGGACTTTTTACCCCTCTATTGCGACCGTGGGTCTATTGTGGCTCACACCTTTTTATTTTTTCAATAAGATTGACTTAAATGAATCCGATACCAGATTGTGTCGCTATCGGACACGAGCACAACGTTTTCTGATGTGTTCTGGTGTTCCTGTCTCCGAGAGTATGACGAGCAGACGATTTGATCCGTCATGCCCTCCTCTCCCGGTCTAGTGACGTGGGTAGTTACCAGGTCCTTGTTACAGAAACCAGATGTTCTTTCTAAGGCCGCATTCCGGGCTTACCCAGAAAAACGGTCCTATACGCTTTCTGTTTAAAGCCAGGGATCCCTTTTTCCTATAAAGGGGTTCTGTCCGCCTTCTGTTTGGATTCAGGAATCCTTTCCTTAGCACCGTTTGTTCGGGATGGATTACCACTTTCCCTTAAAACAAGCGCCGGTGAATTAGGGAACCTTCGAAACGAATTCACCCGTTTCGGTCGGCGCACCTTTGTCTGCTTTGACCTTGAGTGAACCTCCGAAACGGATTTATCCGTTTTGGTCAGCGCACCTTTGTCACTTTTTTCCTATGAAAGCGGTTCTGTGCGCTTTCTGTTTGGAGCTGGGAAGTAATAGTGCACCACGGCAGAGCCCGCATTACCGCAGTAAGGCTAGATACTCTGAAAGGTCACCCCATATCAGAGGCACCGTTGGAGACATCGTTACCGTATGGCACAGGATGTCATTCATCATCAGCACGGTATGCTAACACCTTGAGTTAATACCTTGCGTTTATCTTAGCTTCGGATCCCGTTCCATACGTACCAAAAGAGTTGCCGATAACCAGCAACCCTTAGCGCAGCCCAACCACGACAACGACGTGTGAACACAGCGGTTGGGCAAAATATTGCATTATTTTTTAATTAATGGAATTTAAAATATTTACATAACAAAAAAAGTAAATAAACTGGCTTTTTTAAAAAATTTATAATTTCGCAAAATTTGGGATTTGACCATAAAACTTGATCAAATTTAGGAAAACATACAAATAGAGGATGGAGGAATTTGCGCTAAACCTGAATTAATTTGGTCAATGGAAAACTATTAGAGTCCACAAATATTTTAAAAACATTACCTTGCATTTTAATCAAAGATATTTCAGCCTTTGACGCCATAATGTGCATGATATCAGCATTCAACCAAAGCAATAACCAGTCTTTTGATAAAGAATTTGAAAAATAATGCGGTGGTAATAAAACTTGTGCTTTGTATTTCAATGCTGACAAAATAATAAGATTGCGGGGTCAAAGAGCAGTATTAGATTTTATAGATAATAGAGTTAATATTTTATAGTTCTATATTTAAATAATAAGAATAATAACGTGATCTATCAAGGCATTATAAGTAGTTTTAAAAAAATGCCATTAAAATTATTTAATTTATTATATACATTAAAATCATGTTACCAATATCCTTGTTTGGGAATAATTACCAAATTACCCAAATTAAAATTTATGAAATTTGATTTTTAAGTTGAAATGGACCTGTGATAAGGATGCACAACGGAGTTTAGTGTTTCCAGAAAAAAATATTTTTAATTTTATTTTTTTTTTTTTTCATGTAGGGTGTCCCATTTTGGTCGCTAAAAGGCAAATCGGAATCTGTAAGAGATCGAAAATTTGATCAAGCACTCACGAGCTCTTTTTGAGGAAAATAATAATGGGAAACAGATCACGGCTATCGCGATTTGTTTGAGAGCACAGGGTAATTCTCGGATTTCGGCCATTTTAAAATAAGTCCTATTTTCTTTATTATAGAAGATATTAAAAAACAAAAGAGGTTCACAGGCACTTTTTTTTTGAACAACAGTGGCGTACTCGGATTTTTTTTTATTGTTTATAGTTTTTGAGAAAAGGTAATAAACTAGGTTTTTTTAAAAATTTAAAAAAAACTACGTTGAATTTAAGCATTTTTCATATGAAACACTTTGTTCCTAGTCCTAACCGTTTTCGAGATTTTGTTTTTAAATATATTTATAAAAAAAAATAATGACTGGAGAGCCTGAACGGTTTATTTTGAGCTTGTCAGCTTCAGGTTAACTAGAAATGCTTTAAGAATTGTCAGTTTCAAAAAATATCAAATATTTATTAATACAAATGGTTTTCATAAGCATTCACATCCGAAAAGATAAACTATATGATAGGATTCCTTGTAGGCCATGGACCACACTACATGGCTCCAGTTGTCATCTTATGCATACACGTATTTTTTTCGTTAGCTGTCAGTTTAAATTTATTTTGCCTTTAAAACGTTAATATGGATAAATATGCAAGTTTTGAGAAGTATAATATGATTGAAGGCTATATTGAATTAATAAGCACAGCCAGAGCGCTTGTGATTTATACTATGAGCGGTATCCAGAACGTCAACAGCCATTTCCGACAATTTTCAAGAGATTGTAGACAATTTGATAAACTTCGGATCATTTAAAAAACCGAGGGCAAAAGTTCAGAAAGAAAAATAACGAAGTAATAGCATTAACATTGGTTGCGTCGGTGCCGACCCAACTACTTCAACCAGAATCATTGAAACAAAATTGGAGTTCCTCGCTCAAAATTTTGCCGTATATTAAAAAAGCACAAGTATAAATGCTATACGTCACGCAAGACTCATCTTCTGATTGAAGGGATGGGAAAGAAGAATCCAGTTTTGTGAATGGTATATCCAACAATTAAATGCCGATGAGGCTTTTCCCGGTAAAATCATATGGACTGAGAATCACGAGTGACCAGCGATGGTATATTTAACAGGCACAACCAACACCAATGGGCCCAAGAAAACCCTCATCAACAGGTACAAAGGGTACGTCAAACTTTGGGTTTAATGTTTGGGTGGCTTGCTAGGAGATAGAGCTTGCTTATGAAATATTTCACGAAAATTTAAATTCTCAAATATACTTAAATATTTTGAAAGAAACATTTTTAATTTTATGATAATCTTCCTTTAAGAGAAAGCCAAGAACTCTTTTTCCCCAGCAAGATGGGGCGCCAGCCCATAACGCGGCAAGAATTGGGATCACTTAAATACTAATTTTGGTGCCAAGGGATTGCTAATAACGGACCGGGAGCCAGGTCACCTGACATGACTCCACTGGATTTCTTCTTTGGGGTTTATTAAAAGATAAAATCTATTTAAACCGGAGTAAACAATATAAATGAACTGCAAATTAATTTCGAACAAGCCATTCGGGTTTTTTCCAAATCCACATTCGGAATGCACACTCGTAGTGGCCAGGAGATGCCATCTTTGTATAAACAATAATAAACGTTTGAACACTTAATGTAATATTTTGATTGAAATTTCGTAGTTAGTTTGTTTCGTTTTATTTGTTAATTGTATTTTGTAGTTAAATATTGTAATATATAATACTATTTGTTTATTTCCCAGGGAATTTACTTTATTTAGGTATATAAAATGTTATTCAAAACAGAGAAAGCGCCACGTTGGATACCATACTAAAACCCGAGGTGGAAGCTACTTAGCTCATCATCATAAATAAACCGTTCAGGCTCTCCAGCCATTAATTTTTTTAAATATATTTAAAAATTCAAAATCTCGAAAACGGTTAGGACTAGGAACAAAGTGTTTCATATGAAAAATGCTTAGAAAACGTAGATTTTTTTTATTTAATAAATATAGGGTGTCCCATTTAAAAAACCTAGTTTATTACCTTTTCTCAAAAACTATAAACAATAGAAAAACCGAGTACGCCACTGAATTGTTCATAAAAAAGTGCCTTAGAACCTGCTTTTAGTTTTTTAATATCTTTATAATAAAGAAAATACGGACTTATTTCAAAATGGCCGAAATCCGAGAATTATTGTAGCTCTCAAACAAATCGCGATAGCCGGATCTGTTTCCGCCATTATTATTTTCTCAAAAAAGAGCTCGTGAGTGCTTGGTCAGATTTTCGATAACTCTTACAGATTCCGATTTAGCCTTTTTTAGCGACCAAAATGGGAACCCTGTACAGGGTGGCGCCTTTTCGTTAACCTTACAGGGTACAGCGAAAACTAAAAGAGATAGAACAAATCTGATTGTAATCTCGATTTGATTTTTGAAACAAACTCAATGGGTAACTAAATCATGGATAACTTGATTCGTTTTAGAGATACAGAGTGTTTTTCAAATTTTGTCAATGTGGTCAGGCACTTGTAACTCGCTTGGTATTAGAGATAGAAAAAACTGTAAATAGAAAAGTTTTAGGGATTTTTGCGTAGAATTTAGTAGCGTACCTATAGTTTTTTATTGACTTTTATTTTTAAGTTATATAACACATGTTGGGTTTTTTTAAATGGAACACCCTTATATTTTTTAAAAAATGGATAGAGCTTACAAAGACCAAATTAATGATATATAGTTTAATGGGTCTGTCTGTAAAGATCTTGCGTAAATTCAAAAACCTATAAAATTAAAAAGATGTAACACAAAGTTGTTTTTTTTTAATGGGACACCCTGTGTATTTCTTTAATAACTAATAAAACAGAAAAGATCGATTAAATAATATATGGTTTAATGGGTCTGTTGTAAAGATCTGGCCCAAACTGACAAAACCATAAAAAATTAAATAAAACCAAAAATGAAAACTATTAATTTTAATATCTCAAAATCATAATAAAAACATATTAATAATAATATTAAGGTAGAAGCAATATAATTTTAATTTATACTTAAAAGGAAGAACTATTTAGTTATCTTAAAAAAAATACATTTTTGATAAACTTAAATTTAACATAATTACCAGTAATACTAATATTGAAGTTGAATAATTTAAACAAACAAAAAAGAATTAATTATTTTATAAATTTTAATTACGAAATATTTAGGTCCTTTACAGCAAATGTTCAAATTGCAAACCATTATTTTCTATACATTTTTCGCAACGTTTAGCTACACTTCTTAAAGCATTTATATATGCAAGTTGGACACCTTTTGTAAACTGTTCCAAAATGCATGTAATTTTAAATTGTTGCTCTTAGTTTTATAGGTTTCGTTTTTAACAAAACCCCAGAGGAAAGTCCATAGGGGTAAGGTCAGGTGACCGTGCCGGCCACCAACTGGACCATTGGTCCTATCCACTTATTGGGAAAATGTTCATCAAGAAATAACCTCGCGGACGGGCAGGGCAAGAATTACCGTCTTGTTGAAAGATGACATTATTCATTTCCAAGGAAGATTATTATCTCTTTTATAAATTTTCTTCCAAAATATTTAAATAAAGGTCTGTTGGAGATTGTCATCAAATTCAAAATGGCACAAAATTATGTTCTTTAAAGTGCACACCACACATTAAAACCGAATTTCCCTTTGTTTTGACTCTGTTTACTGTCAAACGAGGATTTTCGTTTGACCAGTAAAGAATTGTGGCGATTAAACAGTCCATCAGTAGTTACTCGAACTTCATCTTCCATATTATCTTTCTGAAAACTCTGATCTTGTTCACTTGCCGGAGATACCACAAACAAAATGTGATCGGCGTTCTGCGTCACCCGGATGTAAATTATGGATTTTTCAAAACATATCGTCGGTCTTATCACGTAAGGGCGTATTCAGAAAAAAAAATTGAGTTAGGCACGCCAAAAAATAGCTAAAGCCTTATATTTTCATCTACGAACGGG
>JAHBCN010027252.1:0-10168 GCA_019359885.1 Listronotus oregonensis | reverse complement strand
AATGTGTTGGGGGAGCTGAAGTGTATTCCCGCATGAAAACATTCACCCGAACAACTGGTGATGAAAATGCAGAAATCTGTTGTCCTTGGGTCCCTTCGTTTACTGGGGAAAAATGAATTTGGCCGAAGACCCCCGACCGAGCGGGCGGGGAGTGGTCTTCGATACGGAGGCCTTCCCCCGCATGATGCCCTAGGGGGCCCCGGGGCCATGGGATCGTCATGTCGGATCTTTCTAAATAAAATTTTGAAGTAAATAAAACTGTGAATAGCAATATATCGATATTAATACATTGTTATTAATAAAATTAATTAATAATAAATTCATAAGAATAAATTCTTAGGAATGTTTGGTAAATATTTATAAAATAATAAAAAACCCAAAAGGTACATTATATATTATTTATTATTAAATCATTCTTTTTTAAAAAAAGGTGAATTTTTTTTAAAATTCATTTATCATAGTACTTATATCAATATTTGCGGCTAATTCCTGTTCGCCAAATGGAACCAGGATTTTTTCTAAACGTTCTTGGCGTATTGTGGATCTTAATTTTGATTTTACCATACTTTTTTTCGAGAAGGTGCGTTCGCGTGTAATTTTTAAATCGAACCTTATCAAATAATAATTTTCATATTTTAAATCAGTAATCTTTTTCAGACTAGTGGGGGTGCCAGGGCCCCCCGGCACCCACTGTGCGCCCCCCCTATGTGTAACTATATCATTTTACCACCCCATAAGAAAATATTTGTTTTTTTTTTTTAAATTAGTTTTTCTTAAAATGGGAAAAATTCAAAAAAAATGAAAAAAAAATCTTTAAATTAATCCTACAATATTGCCAACAAGGGTATTAAAAGCTTATACCCTTGTGTATTTTAAACCGCCAACATTTTGAAAATTTAAAGGGGTTTTATCTAAGAACACTAATGTCAACCGCAAAATTATCCCAAACGCTAAATTAAGTGGTTGGTGGGTAGTTTTTTATGGCCAAAAGAACACGCAGTAAATCTTTTAAACACCGTGATTTCTTCAAGGGAAAAAAAGATTAATTTTTTTGCATTTAGATACTTGCTTTTTAAATATCACAGGTTGTAGTGTTTTATTGTGGTTGTATTATTTACGTTCTAACGGAAAAAAAATACCCCTGCTCTAAACAGTATGAAATAAAACTATGCTTTATACAGTGCATGCCCTAGCTTGAAATAAATTAAAATTTCCAAAAAAAAAGTTTTTTTTTTAAATGCCGGAATCGGGGGAAAACTTATGTTTTATTTCGGAATACCCAAAAAAAGGTTTTAACGATATTTTTTAAAACGAATGCAATATAAATCTAGGTATTAGAAAAAAAAAAAAACCTGAATTTTTTGACCGTTTTTTAAAAAAAATATTGTTTTTTAAAATTTACCAGGTCTGTTTGTAATTAAGAAAGATTGTATATTTTGTCTAAAAGTATATCGTTAGGCTATGACGGATCATACCCCAAAAACCTTTAAAAGATTTTTTACCTATTGTTATTGGGAAAAAACCCCTCTGTTAAAGGGGGGGGAATGGGCCAGGTATTTCTTCAGTATTAACCATTAGGCATAAAATATTTTGGCTAATATTTTAGTGGCAGTGTTAATAATCGTTTTTACTGTGTGTTTCGAAAAAGTTGTTTACGAGAATATAACTATGTCTCGTCGAAAACATTTGTCATTAGATGCAAAACAGGTTGTGAAAAATTTTATAAAAAATTTTAAACAGTAGAGGCCCCAAATTTTAACAAGAAGCTTTTAAAGAAACCTGTCTACTTACCAAAACTCCAATATCTCGATGGGATATTATTATTATAAAAGAATTGAACAAAAGAAAAAAACGTAGTGATTTTCAATCTCACCGTATAGACAATAGAGATCAGGACCTAATAAGAGGAAAATATATTGTCTTTATGAAGGCAAGTTATTCCTACCTTGGACAAACTGAAAAAGAAGCTAGACAAAGGAAACCAATATAAATATTAGCCGTGCCACACTCCATAGCGTTTTTGTAAAATGGGATTTAAATACCGCAAAATAGACAAAAGACAAGAAAGTAATGGAATCGTACAGGTTACCCTTGGGAGATTTAATTACCTTCAAGAACTTAAAAGATATAGGTTAGAAAACAGATCCATAATTTACCTCGATGAAACATGGTTCGATCACCGACACAGTATCCAAAGGATGGGTTGATTCCAGTCAAAACTGTCAGACGAAAGCACCTTCGAATAAAGGACAACGCATTACCATAATAAACGCTGATTCAGAAGACGGATTTGTCCCAAACTGCTTGCTGTTGTCTGCAAAGAATTTTTAGGATTCTAGTTTGGATTATCAAGTGCAGAACTTTTTGAAAACTGGTTTCAAAATTATCTTTTAAAAAATATTCCAAACAACAGTGTTATTGTCATGGATAAATTAAATCTAGGAATATTTGTTAGAAAATGATATTTATTTTGTATTCAGTTGGAAGTCCTAAATCCATATGCAATTAAAAAACAATATATATGTGATAATTTGGCTGAACAGGCTGGGCATACTGTCTTCTGCTTCCTTCGTATCACTGTATGTTTAACCCAATAGAGCATTTGTGGAACCGGGAAAATCAAAAAATTAGAGCAGAATATATTACACCTACTTTAAGTCCCAGTGTTATAAATCTGATAAAAATGTAGCTCTCAACTGGTATGTTAGTGTACCAGTTGAGGCTGAAAAATTCCTAAGCACTTATAAAAATTAAGGACTTTTTACATTTCTATCCAAAACAACATAAATCCTATTGTAATTAATCTCAATGATGACTCTGATAGTGAAACAGAATTAGATTTGGATATTTAGATTAAAAATGTAATTATGTTTAGATAATGCAGTTATAAATTTATTAAAAATTTGCATATATTTAATTTCCTAATGTAATTTTAAGATTATACTTACCTAAATAAACAATAAATTATAAATCTTTATATTATTAAAGTCCGTCCCTAATGTTCTGTCCTTCAATACCTACCGATCCGCTGTTTTATTGCTGTCGGCAGGTATAATCCATAAATGGAGGCAATAGCTAACACGGTATACTTTGAGACAGACTATACTGATCTATAGTTATCTATGATTGTCTTGGAGGAGGTATTTGGAATCAAATAATTTTATTAGCGAAGATTTATTATTCAAGAGAGAAAAAATATTGTCACTAAACTGTCATAATGTTTACTTTTAACCCTTATTTGTTTTTTCATGGGTATCCGCGATAATTTAGTTGGTTTTTCAATGACGGTATACTTTGAGACAGACTATACTGATTTATAGTTATCTATGACCGTCTTGGAGGAGGTATTTGAAATCAAATAATTTTATTAGCGAAGATTAATTATTCAAGACAGAAAAAATATTGTCACTAAACTGTCATAATGTTTACTTTTAATCCTTATTTTTTTTTTTTTCAAGGGTATCCGCGATAATTTAGTTGGTTTATCAATGATGTCTATAAATTTGTATAGTTTTTTAATAAACATTTAAAATAAAAACTTTTTAATTTAAATGAGCGTTTTTTATATACATATTATCATTATTTATGTTTTATCTTATTAAAAAGAATTTTTGTAAAACTTTAAAGTTGTGTTTAATATCGTTGCAACAAACAAACAAGTTTGTTATTCACTAACAAATTAAAAATCTTTGTTTATGTTACAAATATGCTTGAATTTGAACAAAGTTATGCGAAATTAATTAAATTTAAAATAATTTATAAGAGTGTTTAGGGTGAATATAAAAAAAAATTTAGAGTTTTTTAAAAAAAAACTTGAAGGCCATGTTTTGGTATTTGGGGATAACTTTTAAATGAACAACCTTTCCCTATAACATTTTGTGAATTTTCTGAAATAAGGGTTTTTACTCTTGTGCAATTTTTATATTTTTTGACCTACCCTGTATCTGTTTGACTTGAAAACTTCTAATTTCACCTAATATGATTATCGGACATGGCCAATATTCAAAAATATTTGTATTTTGATTGCGAATTAATTAAAAATCCTATATGTTGCACACTTAAATGACCACACTGTATACGATTGAAAAGTTGGTAAAGAGTATTTTTGCAGTCGTTTCTATTTTTTTTTAAAACGTTTTTTTTAAAAAAATTTACACATCGTTTAGTTATTTCAGACCACCCACATATATACTAAACACAATAAACATGATTATAATCTTAAATTGCCATTCGGAGGTTTGATGAATGTCAAAATTCCCGGGTTAAACCCGAACCGACACTATTTTTATCAAAGAAAAATTAGCTTTCGACTACCTTTCTTTCTGACTACACCGTATGTTTATCGGCGGCATCCTTTATTCCTTTTTGGGGGTTTTTAGTATTGGCGCTAATAATAAAAACTTTTTTGAAAAAGCACCAATTTCTGGCCCTGTATGCTATTAGTCATTTTCACACCTTTTCGAAGGGCCTATAAAATGGTTAAACAATTTTTACTGTTGATGAGGCAATAAATATCTTGAGAAACTTAAAAAGTCGAGTGGTCCTTAAATATTTTAGAGTTTCTTGACCGATGATGCTTAATTTAATTTTAAAAAGCAAAAAAAAATATATCAATAAAAACTTAAATCATACAGTATAGCCGTTATAAAGTTTAGCATTTAGGTGTTTTTAGTAATAATATATTTCGTATCAAGTACAGAAAAGTGGAATTTTACAAGTATGGTACGTTTAAAACCGAGCGAAGCGATGATTTAAATACTAAGAGCCAAGAAAATCACTCTTCTGACTTTTGCATATTAAAATCAGTTTATAATAATAGGTACTGAGAAAATTTAAAAAAACGTAGTAGTCTGACGTCTTAGTAACTGGATAATTTAAACATAATTGTATTAACAATAATTGTAACAACATTGTAATTAAAAACGGTTGACAGCATCCAAATAAACTCATCATTGAAGAGCGATTTTTTTAACAATAATTATCGAACTGGCTGATGAAAACCACTTGGAAGGTATCTTAAAGGCAGTCTAGAAAGCTTCTTCCAGTTTACTTCCAGTAAAATCTAAGAAAAGGTATGAGAAAGTGTATAATATGGTCTGCGAGTGGAGAAACTCTAAAGTTAAAAAAAAATTGACAAAAATCAATGCTGGTCTGTTTTTACAAAAAGGTATAGCTATTGGTCAAAGTCTTGTACATAGATAATTTTTTGGTATTTGTTTTGGCAAAAGTCCTTAAAGATTCTAGTTTATTGGCTACATACTCTATGATCAAAAAATAAATCAATGAAAATACGGATATTTCACAACATAAATAAAAAAGGTAATAACTTACTTGAAATGCCAAAATGACAAATATTAACCTAAAACTCAACAGTTTTAACAATGAAAACCTCACTACGTTTCTGAATGAAGCTCCAGACGACACGTTTCTTTTAATAAAAGTAGTATTAATTTTGAATAATTGGTTGATACAGCGGGGTCAAAAGTTATAACCTTTTTTTTTGATCAGCGTGTTAAAAACTATCAATATGCAAAGTCATATATGCAAACAATTGGTTAAAACTCATTTTCCACAAAAAAAAAATCCCCAGGGTTCTTTGAGGGTGATTTTGAGGAGTTTTGTGCTAGTGGAGACTTTTGATCAGCGTGTTAAAAACTATAACTATGCAAATTTTGAAAACAATTGGCCGAAAACATTTTCCATAAGTAAATTTTCCTCTACTTTTTTGGGAAAAATTCAAATAATTTTTAAATTATTTTTCTTGTTTATTTTTCAATCCAAAAGTTATTTGAAAAATTGGATTGAAAAAATATCAAAAAATAGCGAAAAAAAAAAAAGATTTTTAATTTTTAGCCCCCTATCACAATTTCAAAAATTATGAAAAAATTAATGATGCTAGATCTACTAAATAGACACATCACATATATTTTTTTTATTATAACGTAGGTAATGGGCTTTGTTAAAAAAAATGAAAATGCCGAATAACCCCCCCTCTTTCTTGTGCACCAAGGCCCTTTTTTTTTAATAACAAAATAAAAGATTATGTAGATAAAACCAAGATAAAAAAAATGTTTACACTTATGTATGTCACACTTTTCGTTGCTTTACTTTGAAGCTCTAAAAAACCCCAAGAAAAAAGATAACTTTTACTATTAACAGGTCAAAATTCTTGGCTAAAAAAGTTTTACAAAAGGCTCTGAGACAACTTTTAATAAAAGCAATAAAAAAAAAAATTATTATTTTTTTTTTGCTTATTTATTATGGTTTTTAACTTGTTAATGAATAATTCTACGAAAAAAAAAAAATTAAAAAAAAAAAAAATAAATAAAATTTATTATCTAAAAAAATCTCTTTAAACAATTTTATAGTCCTTAAAGTTTAAGAGATAAACTCAAAAAAACTAATTAGGCCCTTATTTTCAAGATGGCGGTCCTAAACCCCACTCCAAACACTGAAATTTTAGGTTACGCTGTTTTATTCAAAACTAAAATAAAACACCCATTAAAATGCTTTCTTTGATGCTGTATTTACTGTAAAACATATAAGCAAAATCTTTATTTCTAATAAAAATTGTAAAGTAAAAAATTATTCTGTAATTTATTATGATAAAGCAATGATTTTTTTTGTAAAAAATTCACGATGTATAATTTATAGATATACAAGTAATGGGGAAACTACGTGAGGAATTTCTCGTCCGTGTACTTTTAAATCGTGAAACGGGCAACGTAT
This sequence comes from Listronotus oregonensis, assembly GCA_019359885.1. Lineage (NCBI taxonomy): Eukaryota > Metazoa > Arthropoda > Insecta > Coleoptera > Curculionidae > Listronotus > Listronotus oregonensis. The sequence goes on along the minus strand of JAHBCN010027252.1, from coordinate 3,439 downwards.
ACATTTTTGATTTAAGTTAATTTATACTTAGTTACGGTTGATTCTGCATTTAATTTATAATCATTTAAAGTAATTCATTTAAATATAAACAAATTATCCATATAACTCCTGCTGAAAATTTATTCAAAAAAACCAGATCAATAAGTTTTCTTTCTACAATATAACTTTTTAAAATAACTTATTCACATGAAGCCTAAATTCTATGTATAATCGTAGTACTAACTGGTTCTCTTTCACTAAACCATGATTACACTGTTGTGCATGTAACTCCTTGCTCCAAACTAAAAACAACTAAAAGAACTTAATTTAATTTCTATCTTGGGACCTTACTACTTCCTATAAAAGTCATATCCCGTACAAAATCAAAAGAGTATCTGCATATTTTGAACTTTCCTATAAACCTAAAGAGTGACTACTGTTTATTGACTCTTAAAAGACAAGTCTAAAAGTTTTATTGTTTAATGGAAACATCGGTTTGTATAGGGGGTAGGTTTAAAGTGAGTGGATTTTTTTACGCCCTCCACTGCGACCGCTCGGTCTATTGTGTTTGTATAAGTCATGTTTTAAATGTTTAAAAAAATAAACGAGAATATAAATATTTTTTTCCCAAAATACCAGGTTTTGAATGCTATATTGTAATATTTTGTGGCACTACTTACAGGATTGCGGAGTGAGCACAGCAAATATAGCAGCTGAGTCCGAAACCAACAGTAGGGCGTTAAAAAATGCAGTTACTTAAAAATATGGTGTTTAATCTGGAAAAACTGCCTTAATAAACCCTTAGTAAAATTAACTATGTTTAAAAGGGGTCTCTGTATATTCACCTTCTCTTTTGAAGAATCTTAAGTTAGCGGTTGGCTGAAAAAAATATAAATCCATTTAATTTTTACAAATATGCTTTTATTTGATAGAAGTTATTTAAAAGTAATTTGTTGGTAGTTGCTTTTATAACGTATTAAAACAGAAAATAAAAACATACTGGGATAATTTAAAATTTTCAAACAAAAACAAAATCCCATGCGATCAGGGCCGTATCTAGGTATGGGCCCCTTAAAAGGGGTCTTAACATTTACCCCCCCACACCAGGGGTTTGGGATATGGAATACCCCAATGAAAACGGGAATTCCGGGGTTATTTTCACGGAAATTTTACAAAATTAAAGTGCAAAGTTGTAGGTTTAAGTTTTTTGAACCGAGAATTTCGTTTCTTTAAAGTACCAATTTTGTGGTCAATTTGTGTTCAAATTCTATATTTTCTTTATATGAAAATATTGGCCTACCATTTAAAAGAGACGTGATTTACATTAAACAACTGTTTGAATCTGACTGAAAGAAGTTGAATTTAAATTAACTTTTCATCCTTATTTGCGGATAATTAAACTTAGGCCTACTAAAACGTAACATTTATACTTTAATAAATTAAATAACATGCAACAAAAAAAAAGAACTACTACTACCCCAATGTATAAAATACCAATTTTTCCGCAGCCTAAATATTAAAAAAATTCAAAGAGTTACATTCTTCCTGTAGGTGTCAGAATAAATTGTCATTTTTTTTTATAAATGCATACATTTTTTTCGTATTAATATATTTAAAAAAATTAAATTAAGTATCTAAGTTAAAAATTTGTTAATAAATTCTTCTGTTGTAATTTATTTATTTAAATAATTTTGTCAATAAATAATAATAATAATAATAATAATAATATATATATATATATATATATATATATATATATATATATATATATATATATATATATATATATATATATATATATATATATATATATATATATATATATATATATATATACAGGGTCCTGCAACAGTACGTCGGGCTTCTCTACGGGCCCAAACTAAAAAATTTTGGAGTTCCGTTCAAGTGCAGGTATCGTTAGGAATAAAAGGCATTTTACAAAAATAATGTGGTATGTACAGGGGGGGAAAAAATTGTGGCAAACAAAATTCACTTTTTTTTGAATGTAACATACTGTATATTTTTGCATCTATGGAACCTCCTTAAGCATCTTTATTTATTCCTGAAATATTTCAGCTTTGAAATGATTAGTTTTGTAGCAATAAATTATTTAAAAAAAAAAAGTTGAATTTTCATGACTCCACTTAAAACATACCAGCACCATAAATACAAATTTTATGTCAATATTGGATATGATTCTTTTGTAGAAGACTGTCGGATGCTCTAACCCTTTTGTGGTTTAATCTTATAAAAGTGTTCAAATTTAACTTTTTTAATTTGAAAAAACATGCTATTTTTCTCAATTTTTTTAAATGGCACACCCTGTATATTTATTATGGTCAAATGTAGAATTATTATACCAACATTTTTTGTTATACAAACCTACCAGTTATCTTTAACCGTTCTGGAAATATTTATAATTACTAATTTATTCGTCTGAAAACCGTTTTATTTGGAAAATACTGATAAAAACACCGAAAGTATTAATCATAAACTAAGATAAGTGTTCAAAATGCCTTCCGTTTTGCTCTAAACATAAATTGACACGTCTCTCCAAAAGATCTGTTCACTTTTAATATTTGTGGTTTTTTCTGTTTTCAAAAGCATTCCTTATTCCCTTGTTCCATTTCAATTGCAGTGGTGGGCGGATCTTTAAAACCATTTTTTATGTATCCCCATAAAAAAAATCAGTTTTGTTAAATCAGGAGATCTAGGCCCAATGGGTGGGGCCATTTCTACCAATCCATTGCTGTCCAAAAGTTGCATTGAGATGGTCCCTTACATCCTGAAAAATGTGCTGGTGCCCCGTCTTGTTGAAACCAATCCTGCCTCTGACATGTGGGTTAATTTCTGCCAATAACGGGGAACTCGTTTTAAAAAACTGTAAATACTTTGTCCATTAAAAATGACCATTAAAAAAATAGGGACCTATAATATAACCCCTACAATTCCAGCCCACACATTGATTGACCACCTGTGCTGGGAGTCTGTCTGACGCATAAAATGAGGATTTTCGGGAGAATAATAGTGGAATTATGTCTATTTACACATCCATTGTTTGAAAAGTTGCTTCGTCTGTAAAAAAACGTAGTTAAAAAATAAAGGATTCCTGTATTTTATTTCTTGCCCAGGTACAAAATTGCACACGATTTTGAAAATCCTCATTAAAAAAGGGCTTGGTGTAGCTGGATATGATAGCCGTGGAAACAATTTTTTTTCAAAATTCTTGGACCGATCTTTAACCCCATATCCACTGCTTTTCCTATGTTTACCTGACTTATATGCGGATCCTCAATTCCTCAACAATACCCAACTCATTTTTTTTCATTGGTGACAGGCTTTATTCTTTCTTGCTTTTGATATGCGACATTTCCCGTCTCAAAAAATCTTTCCAATAATCTTCTGAAACTTTTTTCCCTCCGGGCGTCTTCTGTCGGGGCATCGGCAGCATAATTTCTAG
>JAHBCN010027251.1:0-10150 GCA_019359885.1 Listronotus oregonensis | reverse complement strand
TTTTCCTTTTTGTGGTGTTACTCCATGAACAATTTTAAAAATTTTTTTTTTTCTCCTTGGCAACTGATATAAATCGAAAACATGACCATAGTGCTTTTTCTGCCACTCAACAGAAATTTTCCCCATTTTTTTTATCACTTTGATCTGACTTTTTAATTAAATCTTGCAAGATCCTTGACTTTTCTGCAATCTGCGTCTTTTTTCACTGTGTTTTTAAATAACCTAAAATTATTAACCAAATTTGTAATAAAATATTATAATTATGCCTAAAATGAAAAAATAGTATTTGCCCTAAATTAAATATTGCTAGTCCAAGTACCCAACTTACTTGTTTTATTTTTTCAATTGTAATAAATGATTTCACCATTTGTACTGAAGTGTCTACTCTTTAAGATAAAATAGCAATTGTTTAGCTTTTCAATGCTTATTTAATTTGAATTTAAAATAAAAAAAGCATTTATAAATAAAATAAAACAATGACAATGGTACAGTAATTAATGGTATTACATAGGGAGAAAGGTATTCTATATGGAAAAAAGATTTTTTATGTGGGTATGGTATCTATTGGTACCCATGCGAAACAAAACTTACCATTCATACTTTTCATAACTAAAGATTTATTAAAAAACTTAATTTGATGGACTACTTCAAGATGGTCCATTAATCTTTTTGGGGGAAATGCATTATCACACGCTGTTCAATGCACCTATAAGTCCAAACACTTTCTTTCCCCAAAATTTTTGGTTCGGTTCTAAATGATAACTTCTAAAATGTCTATTATGTGAGATTGGAACAAATTTTCACATACTGTACACATTACAGGCATGTTGCAAACATTACGACACTGACCAGTCACCATATTAAGAAAAATATTGGGTTTTTTTTATTTTTATTTTAAATTATAGTTTTCTCGAACACTTTTACCTTTATTGTTATTTAAGGTTGGAATGTTTTCCTTTTCCCGCCAAATGCAAAATAAACCGGACTGAAATTTGGCAACGTGGGTACGGTCCGGGGGAATAGCCTCTCGTGTATCTTTCACGTAAAGACAAAAATAAAAAAATTTTAATGCTATAAAACAAGGTTGAAAACCACTTAAGAATTGAGTTGGATTTTTCGGTAGTTAAAATTAAAATTTTGTATAAGAATTTATTTCGCATTATAACCTTTACTGTGATTTATTGACATTTAGTAGTAACCAAGAAAAAAAAATATGTTTTATTATGCTTTTTTTCATATATGTGTTTTTTATTGAAATTTTAATTGTTTATCCCATATTGGATGTATTTAGAACGGAGCGGGATTAAAGCATAGCTTAATTCAAAAAAGGGGCCCCTTCAAAGAAGGTCAGAAGACTGCGTGTTACTAGGTGAGAATAAACATAGCCATTTAAAAAGGAACCTGCCCGAAAACAACTTTCCAGAACTTCGGGTTTTTTTTAAATGGATGGAATTAAATAAAACGTCGTGCTCGGTAGACGGCCCCCGTATTACTAAGATTTGTCGCCTAATTTAATTTGCGTCATTATTTGTTATTTAACACTTTCAAACAAATACCTTTTAAAGGCAGCCTTGCTGGCCCCCCTTGCGAACAAGTGTGCGAGAAAAAAAAAAGATTAGCAGTATAACATTCTCTCGCTCCACGCCCCCGATTGTTAGGGGGGAGGGTTACATATTCATCTCCCCAATCAGCACCCAGGGGCAGGGTCAGTATGTTTTACGGTTTTCGCTTAAAAAAAAAATTTTTGATGATCATAAAATATCGGTAAAGAATATCACCATGCATAGAAATATCTTTTTTTTTCTAGGAAAAAACTGTGCGTCGGAAAAAAAAAAATTTTAAGATTTAATCTCTTGTTTTTTTAGTCCACGTCCTTTTTTCAATTTTGGGAAAAATTAAAATCTAGATATTTCTCTAGATATTCTTTACCGATATTATTTTTTAAAAAAAACAATTTTCAGCGGCGTCCGTTATGTACCTGTATCTCCGTAGGGGAGCGTTGACATCGGTCAAATTTTATATAAAAAAAAAAATATATGCCATACGCGAGTAGTAGTCTATTAGCTTTGCAGTAAAGTTGATCATACAATTTCATTGACATATTTCGTTGACTGAGCGCGACCCAAGCTTTTAAAAAAAAACCATGGGTAAAACCCATACTTACTCAGTGTTTTAAAAAACATTTATTATCTTCACTCAGTGCGCACTTATTGCTTAAGGGGGCAGACATATTGTTTCGACCTTCGAGTGTATGCCTACAGCACCCTTAAGTAGTTTTCCCCTTTTAAAAAGGGGAACAAACGGCGAGAGAGGAAGAAGAATCAGAGATCACCTTTTCTCTCTCGCTTCAAGGTGATATTGGTTGGAACCTTCTCATCAGCAATTTTATCACGTTGAAGCGAGAGAGAAAAGGTTATAGTGTGATGTTTCTTCCTCTATCGCAGTGCGGAACGTCAACGCTGCCTCTAGTAGGCTATGCTTTTTGTTTCTACAAAATTTTTAATAAACTTTAATTGGCTTTATTTGTTAACGGTTTTTAGTAAAAGGGGGCATCAGCAATTATTATAAAAAAGTGTAATTAATGTTTATTACCCGGGGAGCAAATTTCTTAGCCAAAAAAAATATAAAAAATTTGGGGATTATTCGTTAATTAAATGATTAAACGAACTTACCTAAGTGATGTTTAATCCTAATTATATGAGCCTCGCCGAAATAAATAAGAATTATTGTAGTAGCTCTGCTTGTTCAAATCTCACAAAAGTTCAAAGAAAAATTTTTTTCCTCTCCTGGGCACAGCCGGGGCCCTTATCGGCATTCCATCGTAAAATCATTCCTGTTCAAAGCTTTGTTGCAACGATTAGGGGGAAATTTTGGGGGGGGTTTTTTTTTTTTCGGCGAGGCTCATAAAATTGGGGTTAAACATCACTTAGGTAAGTTCGTTTAATCATTTAATTATATTTCGCCTCGCCTTCATAAATAAAAATTTTTTAGTAGTTTAAAGCAAGTTGCAACAATTTCGTATAACATAATATATTTGAGTAGGCATACATATAGCAAACTGAAAAAATTAAACATTAATTTCTATTATTATCTTATGCTAAGGGGAAAGACACTATAATTTTCCCCTAACGTTACCTTAGGCTAAGTCCCAATTTAAAAATTGCTTTGGCAAAGTCAGATTTTCCAGTGACTAATGGTTTCTGATAAAATTTGGCGAATGTTTTAGATTTTTCCCACCACCCAGCCCCCCAAACGGATACTATCATAGCATACCCCCCTTCCCCGGCAGCGGCAGAGGTAGATGCATGTCTAGTGCTTTGGCCGCAAAAAGAACTTATGTCTAAACCGTTTTTTTTAACATAGTTTTTAGCCATCTGCTGAGGGGTTACAGAGGCTATTCGATGTGGCTTTTTAAAATTTTGAAACAAACTCGTTTTGCTTCCTCGAATAGCCTTTGTTTTTTCCAAATATAAAAGTAGAGTTTTTGCTGGGCAAATATTCACGTTTTCGGGAAAATATGGTAATATTAAAATGGGCTGAATTTTGTTGACGCCAGATTTTTTTTATTTTTTTTAGAGATACGGATTTCAAAATATCGGGGGAAATGTTGTATATTACATAGTTCAATACTGGCTAAAGTTTGAACGCGTTGGCCTGTTGCTAGAGCGAGAAGCATGGCCGTTTTGAGAGTTAATTTTTTCTAAATTCAGGTCTGTAAAACATATGCCCTTTTTTTTATATTTTTTTTAATACTACCCTTTCCCAGGTGTTGTTATATTTTGGGGAAAAAGGTCTTGGGGCCCCAACCCCCCTTTAAGAATTTTTTTTTCTAAAATCTTCACTAAGATTTGGCCCTAGTATTTGTGAAAGTGCCGCTCTATATAAAAGGGGAGAACTAAAGGAAGCCCCCCCCGGGTTTTAATGAAATGTTAGAAATTTTAAGTGCTGCAGGCACTAAAAGGGGTATATTTATTTATTTTTTCCCGATTGAAAAAAATTCCACAGAGCTTCAGGCCAACATTGTATTGCTTGTTTGGGGTTTTCCGTAACTGATGCCAGACATATATTTAGGGATTCTGAGGGAAATCTCCAAAGGGGCAATGCCTGCATGATAAATTCCCCCGCCACCGGGGAGTCTGCTTCCAAAGGGGGTGTGGTGATCTGTTGAATGACTTAAAATTCATACAAGGTCGAAATTTGATTGGTGAACATTCAAAAGGGAAAAAAACGGGGGGTCCCCCGGTTGGGGATGTCCAAAGGGGGACAATAAAAAATGCCTTTTGGTTTTTTTGGGGAATAATTTTTATTCAAATTTTTAAAAATTTGTAAAAAAGGGGAAACGCAAAAATAAAAAGTTCTCCTTTTAACGTGAAAGCATCGATTGCCATACTCTGGATTCCACCCCCGAAAAAATTTTTTGGGTTTTGCATTAACCCTACTTGCAAAGAGGTCAATTTCGGGCCCCCAAAGGTGTAACTATTTTCTCAAATGCAGATGAGTCCAAGGACCACTTTTTTCCCTTTCCCCGAACTACGAGATTCTAAATCTGCCTCCTTATTGTCGGCAGATTTTTTTTTCCCGAAAAAAAGAAATAGTTTTTCGTTTCCCACCATTGCCAAATGGTACGAGAGAAAACTTTTAAATTTTTTTGGAAATTGCCCCCCGCCCATCTTATTAATGTATGCCAAGGCTGTAGTGTTATCCACCCGACATAATATGTTACAATTAGATAGATTGGCCAAAAAAACATTTTAGCCCAAAGAAGACGCCAAGATTCCCCTTTTATAATTTATGGGGATATTTCCTTTTTAAAATGTCCGCCAAAAAACCTGTGGTTTTTCCCTGAGCAGCTAATCCCCAAACCCCGGGGGTTCGATTTTTCCAAAAAATTTTTCTTAACGAACGAGTCAACTTGATGCAGTTTTTTGCCTGTGGAAAATTTTTTAATCCACCAGTGAAAATCATGGATGAGTGTTGCAGAAAGGGGGCATTATTGCGTCAAAATTTCCTTGCGATTTGAGTAATGCTAGATTTTTTCCCCCGTTCAAATTTTTTTTTGGGGAAACCCCATCCGTTTTTTAACCCCCCAGGGCAGATACTATTTGGGGTTTGCCCAACATTCTCAAAAATTTTAATGCTAACTTTTCCAACAGATAAATTTTTTGGAAAATTAACTGTAGATTCTTAGAGTTTTCTCTTGAGGGATAGAAATAGACATACATTGAATCAAAAAAAAACCCAATAAATTGAATCAATAAATGGAACTAAAATGTTTTTTGTAGTTCGGTAAAACCAAAGGAAAAAAGAGGAGAGCCATTTAAATTGGAAGAAAAATTCCTTTTGAGTATTCCCAAATAAAAGAATGTCATCCAAATAAATGACAGACAAAAACCCTTTTCCTCAAAAAAAACCTGAAACCGGTTTCCCCAAAATTTTGGGGTAAAATTTAGGGCCCCCACATTTAGACCAAACCATAAAAACTGTTTCCCCAAAAAAGTTTTCCATCAAACTCAAATCTCAAGTATTTCCTGTGCTTAGTATACACTGATATTAGAAAATACGCGTCTTTTAAATCAATCTTACACAGGGGAAAAAGTTCCTACTAACAAATTTTTTTAAAGGGACGACTATCTTCCATCTTAAAATGATTGCAATTTATATGTTTGTTGACGTTTTTGAGTTAAGGGGTACCCCCTTGAACCATCATTTTTTTGGGCTGAAAAAAATTTTTGAAACGTACTGATTATCGCATGCCGTAACTGTGGTAATGTTTCCCCCCTTTTGTAGTGGTTTTTCTACACAAGTTGGGGTAGAATTTTTTTTCCGATGAGACCATGTTTGGGGTTTTTTAAAAGTGCTGTTTGGGATATTTTTAAAGGGTATTTTTTAAACCTTTTTTAAACCCCAAATAAGAACTAATTGATCCTGACAAAACTTAACCCAAGCCGGGTAGAAATCTTTAAGTTCCCCCGCCTACCTCAGAGTTTGGATTCTCTACCAACGTCGATTTGCCCGTCCGCGTTGTGGGTTGCTTTTGCTGGGAAATTTTTGGGATTTGTGTCGTTTTAGTGGTTTTAAAAATTTGGGGGGCGGTATTGGTTTTTCCCCCCCCAACCCCCCCCTGTTGCCGGGGGGTTTATGGGGTTTTAAAAATTTCTTATGAACGGGTTTTTTGGGTGGCTTGAGTTTTATGGTCTTTTTTCCGAAAAATTTCCCAAACTTTGGGAAGCCTTGAGACGCTCTTCCAAATTTTCACCAAAAGAAAAAAAAGTCTGACGGTATATTTTCATTGACATTTTGAAAACCCCATTTGGGGTTAATTAAATTAAACCTCTGCGAGTCACCGTTTGTTGATAAAAAAATGAGTGTAGTTTGCCAAAAATCGTTGAGCAACCCGGGGATATTGTCGATTGCCTCCCCCCCCCAGACAAAATTGGGGGAAAAGTTGGCCCAAAGGGGGGAAAAAAGCGGCTACTTGACCCTGTAAAGAAGCCAAACGAGTGTCTTTTTTAAAGAATTCGAAGGTGATATAGCCTTAGCAACCATCGGGTTAAGTTTTGGGGGGCCATATTTTTTAAAAATTTTTGGGAGGGGGGGGCTTGTTGCAAAGTTCTTTTTTTTTCCCCATCTGGGGAAACCCCCCGGCCCCTACTTTTTCCCAACGGGGAAATAAGTCTTTATGCAGAAGCCCAAAAAAAGGTAGATTCCTTTTGAGCCCAGGATCTCAAAAAACATTTTTTGGGAGCGAAAAACCAGGGGAGAGGCGTCTTTATCCCCTGAAAGAAAACAACATTTTGTATTACTCCGAATGAGTTAGTGTTCATTAAACACTAAGTCAAACCATTGATACAACATGATCAACCCATAAATGTGAATAATGAAGGGCAACTTAGGTATTCTTTTTATCCCTTTTTCCAGCCAAAAAAAGGACCCCTCTTTGGGGTCCCCTTTTCGGAATAAATAGGTACCCATTGATACCTGTCTAGTAAATGGCTATACTTCATTGATACCATGACGAGCGAATGGGTATTATCATTAATACTGCATAAAACAACCAATAGGGGGGAAAATAATAATTGAAAAAAACCTTCAATAAGTTAAATCAGACCCTGCGCGTCATTCCATACCTGACCGCGAAACCCCCAAATAAATACAATGTTACCCCACCAGCGGAAATCGACCCAGGGCCCAAAACCCCGTTCGCATGACTCGGCGATAAAACCAGCGGCCTCGACGTCGGCCCGGGGCCCCTTGTATACGAACCGGGGGGGGTCGCTGATCTAGATGACGAAGGGGGGCCCGGGCCCAGACGATGAAGACGAAGACGACACTACTCTCCGAAGTCGCTTCCGTAGGGGCTACGACTGGTCTATGGCGGCGATCTTCATTTTCCGTAATCTCTTTTTAATATCCTTAAGATAATGCATTACATCACCAATGTTTTTTGACTTTTCCACGGTAGATTCACGAGAGGAGCTACGATGCCTTTTTTTTGACGTTTTTTTTGGGATTTTCCCGGAAAAAAAAAGAACTAAAGTAAGCACTAAAAAATGGGACGCCCTTTTTTTTATTTGACACACAAACAAAGAATGATTTTACGATGGAACCCCCATAAGGCCGGACTGTGCCCAGGAGAGGAAAAGTTTTATTTTTAACTTGAGATTTGACAGCAAGCAGAGCTACTAAAAAATTTTATTTATGAAGGCGAGGGAAATATAATAAGGAAAAAATTCCCCGTTTAAAGTGAAATTTTTATAATTCCATATAACTCAGTTATTTCAGTTTTTAAACCCCCCAATGACATTTAACTTTTGCATTTTTAACATATTTTGGGTAATTAGGTTAATATACAAATAAACAATAAAATATGATAAATTCAGTTTTTTATTTGCAAAACACATACAAAAATATTTTCAATTTATTTTACAAAATACGGGGGCCCCCCGATCGACAAACTTCGGAGGCGGCGTTTTTTTTAAAAGGGGGTTTTTAAAAAAATTTTAAGATTTACTAACGTAGATGGGGGCAAGTCGGCTAAAATATTTTCAGGTTGGTGGCAGTTATACCAAAAGTAGGTGTAAACCTTTTAATTTAAATAAAAAAACCCCATCGGTTGTTCGGCACTTTTAGTAGAAATTTAAATTTGTTTGGGTTTCCCCCCAGATATTTTAACCTGGGCTTTTTTTTGAATTTTTATTTTTTTTTTAAAATTTTCAATTTTCCTTTTTCCAAAATTTTTTTTTTTAAATTTTTAAAAAATGCCAATATTTTTATTTATTTTTAAACCAAACGGGGAACATACAAATTTAATTAATTGGGGCCCCGACAGCCACAAAGAAAAAAAAGGGCCCGCAAACCACAAAAAGAGGTAAACAATAAATTTAAGAGCCAACTTTAAATTGCATTAAAAAAAAAAAAAACTAGGGGAAAGATCGAGTTTTTTTTAATTACAATTACATCTTTTAATTTTTAATTACAAAAACATCTTTAATTCATGCCCCCTTTTTAACCCCAAATGCAATAACCACAATTTTCTTAAAAACAGCAAGAGTTTTCAACTTAATCAAGGTGGGCATTTTTTTTAATACCCTTTTTTGTGGTTTGAGGACCCGTATTTTCCCCCTTTAGGCTGTCATGGGCCCCAATCATTGAATTTTTTTTGATTCTAGTATTAGTCTAGATTAAAAAAAAAAGAAATGTTGTCAGTTTCACGATTTTTTAAAAAGTTATTTTAGTTCGAAGTCAGATAATTAAAAATTAAAAAAAAAAAAAAAAAAATTTTTAGGGGGCCAAGGCAAAAAATTTAAAAGGGGGCCGGATAGCAGACCGGGGCCCCTATTTTCCCCCGGGTTTTTTTTATGGGAACTCATTGGGGCCAACACCTTGAATATTATTTTATTTTTAGATTTCTACAAAGATTTCAGGCAGATTTACATCATGTCCCACCCCCCCCAATTTAAAGTTTTTGACATATTTAAAAAAATTTTACCCAAAGTTTTTTTATGAGAAAGCAGTTATTTAATGTGAGTTTTAATTATTGTTAAAAAGAACCTACTTTAATATATTTTTTTAATATTTTATTAACTATTATATGTGTTTAAGAAACAAGATTAAAAAAAAATTAAAAAATAGCTAGAAAAAAATTTTTTTTTTAAAAACCCCCTTTTTTTAACCTATCTTATTTTTTTAAAAATAAAAGCAAGTTTTATAAGGATGCCTATTCCGAAAATGTTTAGTTTTTGGAAATTACTAGTTTAATTTTTTATATGGCGATTGCTGATTTGATGTTTAGTTATACTCCCCTTTGGTAAAAAAAATTTTACCTTTTGGGGAATGACGGTGACATTTTTTAGGGATAGTTTTTTAACGCCATTATAGTTAGCTCCGAAAATTTGGAATCACCATAAAAAAATTTTAAAGTGGGGGAAATATATAATCCAAAAATTTTTTTAATGGACAACCTTCACAAACTTGCAAATATAAGATACAAATATAGATAAAATTCGGGGGGGTTTCCCCCTTTAAAACAAAGATTTTTGGCAAGATTTTCAATTTCATTTTTAATCTTATTTCTTTCACCCTTTTTTAAAAAGCTATTAAAAAAATGTAAAATCTCCCCCTTAAATTAAGGATGTAAAAATTTTTTATGTTAAAAAAAAATGTCAAAAACGCTTTTATTTAGGGGGTAAAAACATGATAATGAAATTTGCCTAAAAAAATTGTATAGGAATCTAAAGATAAAATAATATAAGGAATTTTTTTTTAAAAACGCTTTTTTGACACCTACTTTTTGGATAATCGAAAGTGTCAGCAACTTGTTTGGGGGATCTTCCACACATACGATCAATATCTTTAACACTCAAAAGCGTATTATCAGATGGGTACTTAAAAAATTATCCCCCATCCTCTTGTAAACCCTTTTTAAAGTCTAGGTTTTTTTTAATGTTCCCGGGGTTTATTTCTTAGCCTTAGTAATTTTGTTAAAAAAAAACCGGGGTTTATTCAGTGTAAACACTGATTTTTTTCCAACTCCAATGACAATTTGTCACTAGAGGGGGGGGGTGGTCTTAGTATTCCTTCTTACAACTCAACGTTTTTTGGGGGGGGGGCCTTATTATCGTGCAGTGAAGGCTTATAAATCTTTGCCATC